>JAVTVY010023208.1:0-86205 GCA_036873755.1 Hanleya hanleyi | reverse complement strand
AAACTCAACATCTGGCATTGACGGCATGTTTAAAGGGTCTTAATTTATTTTCTTTGGGTAGAATTTAACTAGATAAGGTAACTTTGATTGTACTTCTTGAATATTGACTATATATCACACTGGGATATAATTTAAACAAAAACATTACATGTGTAATTATGTCTAAATTTTTCTTGTCATTTCAAATTTTGATTCCTTGATTAAGGGATACAGAATCACTGCCACGGAGTGTGTTGGTGTGTCACAGAATCACTGCCACAGAGTGTGTTGGTGTGTCACAGATTCACATCAGCACAGTAACTGGTAAACTATTCATTCAATCCCATCACTTTTAATCTTCAACAAAATATTCAATACTGTTTTAATCGAAAATTTCTGGTGATTTTTGATGAAAATCTCTGGTGATTCTGACTTGGGCTGCATGTGCCCATCTTAATATAGGCAGGATTTCAACTTGGGGCTGGGGGGGGAGGGGGGGTGGGATTGCCAAGAGCTCAGTGCCTGTCCTAATGCCTACCTTACTTCGTAGGTCCTGTGACGCATAGTCACACTGCCATGTTTGTACTATAACTACAAATGTGTAACACACTGAAATATTTTCAATATATAGTAGTGTGACTAACGTCACAGGACCTACGAAGTAGAGTAGGCAATAGGACTCTGACGCGGACTGAACTCTCCCAGTTGATATCCTGCCTATAATAAGATGGGCACTGCCCAAGTCAGAATCACCAGTGATTTTCATCAAAAATCACCAGTGATTTTCATCAAAAGTAGGTCAGCTCAGAACTTGCTGGTAACAGTCCCCTGATGCACTTTCATGCCAAAAATCATGGTTCTAATATAAATGGTTCTCCTTATTTTGCCGACGAAAGGATTCGGATGGACTGACTGACTCACTCACTCACTCATTTCCGGACAATTTGCAAATGAGAGTCTACTTCGTAGGAATAAAAAAATATCATTATCTTGAGTTCAACCATCAATTACTTGTTATTCAACCGTTTTCAATAAAGACAAAATAGATATTACTGAGCGATATTTTGTGGAAAATATGATAATATTCACATTGTTTTTAAAATTCAAATAATTAATTCAATCGGCATGTTTGTTACTTAATTTTGGGAAAACTTGCCATAATTTTAAACCACAAATACTCACCTTCCCAAACTTTAAGCGCTTCCGGTCATGCGCAGAATTCAATGCCAGCGCACTATGGACGCCACGCGAAAAAACGAAAAGACGAGATTGTATCGAATCTCGTCTTTTCGTTTTCTCGTCTTTTCGTTTTCTCGTTTTTTCGTTTTCTCGTCTTTTCGTTTTCTCGTCTTTCCGTTTTCTCGTTTTTTCGTCTTTTCATTTTCTCGTCTTTTAGTTTTTTCGCCTTTTCGTTTTCTCGTTTTTTCGCCTTTTGATAACGCGAAAAAACGAGATCGGATCGAATCTCGTCTTTTCGTTTTCTCGTCTTTTCGTTTTCTCGTTTTTTCGTCTTTTCGTTTTCTCGTCTTTTCGTTTTTTCGTCTTTTCGTTTTCTCGTTTTTTCGCCTTTTGATAACGCGAAAAAACGAAAAAACGAGATCGGATCGAATCTCGTGTTTTCGTTTTCTCGTTTTTTCGCCTTTTGATAACGCGAGAAAACGAAAAAACGCGGCGAAAACACGAGATTTTTGGCTCTCGTTTTCTCGTCTTTTCGCCTCGCATTCTCCTCTTTTCGCCTTGCAATCTCGTGTTTTCGTGCCGCGCGTTATCAAAACACGAGAAAACGAGAAAACGAAAAGACGAGAAAAAGGCAAAATCTCGCGAAATTTGACACAATCTCGTCTTTTCGTTTTCTCGCGCCGCGCGTTATTGAAGGCGAAAAAACGAAAAGACGAGATTGGCCGCATCCGGCTTCCATACAAAAACTGCATGATAAATTAATAAATAATATGAAATATGATGTGATATGAAATAAAGTACGTTTTACCCACTTTTCCATACAGAAAAGCAAAAAAATTGAAGAAATATGACGGAAACATCACTTTTCTGATACCCCACATGGCCGCCAATTTGTATTTATCCATGATCCTCTGGTCGGGGAGTTATGCAGATAGGTTCAAAATGACTCCAATATGATAATCTAAAAAGTCACGGAGTTTCCGCTCTCAATTTTCTGTCGTTCCGGGGATAGAAGCAAAAAACCAACAGGGGGGGGGGTCGGAAAGTGCCCCCCCCCCCTCCAGGCCAGGTAGGGTTAAGCGCATGTTGTTAGTCGGAAGTAGATTTTGGACGGATTTCTGAGAAAAGTTGTCAGGAAAGATCTGAGATCATAAAGAGTGAAATAGAATCGAGAAACAAAGCCCGTTGAAGGCCGCAACATAAAATGTACATGAACGCGGTACATGTTTCAACATGTATCGCCTCTGGGTTTTTTCTCTGATTTTCTGACATTGAAATGTGGGAGGATGGTATATCATAGTCTGGTCCCAGAGGGATGGCGTATAACATGCAGTTTGACGCTCATTGGAGATTTAAACATAAAACATATTGTTTTTTGTTTATGTTCCCGGTCCTTACAGGAACAAACTTGGTGAAAAAGTTATGGAAAATCGCCGGAATACATGTAGCTGCAAGGTCAAACGGGGTTAAACAGGCTAAAAGTTAAACGGGGAATCAATAGCACCCCCCTTAGAAGTTGGGGAGAGAGAGGTCGAAAGCCCGCAAAAAAAATATTAGCTGTCAATGAGATCGGGAAGAGCAACCGAAAACTGGGAAAATTCAAAAGGGCAGGAATATAGAATGTGCATTTACATACTACTGTTAAAGGTATAAGTCTATCTGTTGTCATTGGATGTTTCAGGAGTTGAAATGTCATGAAGTGATATACCATTCGTGAGTATGTCCGTGTGAATGTAGATTACTCGCACCTTGACATCAAGAAGTTTCCGAAAACTAATGTTTCTACACTTGATTTTTGTCGACCATAACAATATTAATGAAGGAACTCTATCTCGTATAAGTTATTCGTGTCATTTTTATTCATGAGCTAATGCAACTTTGTTTGTGATCTTCCATCTCTTCCTATAGGCAAGTTTTTGGAACAAGGAAATTGTGTCGAAGGTTGCTCCACCAATCGGTTAGCCGTTAATTCCAGCGTAGGTTCCACTCACTGCCTGTGTCGAATGTTTGCTCTGGGTAAGGAGGACGTGTGTTTGGACCAATGTCCGAAGTTGACCCATCCATTCCATGAAGATGGACAGGTTGTATGTTCAGGTGAGTGTAATGGACTGACCATTGAATAGATTTATTCGTCGAATACATCTTGCAAGAATAAATTGCAGCAAATCACATTCACTGTGGTATTTATTTACTCGCTAGCTTATATCTACGTACAAAATTGTGCTGTTTTCGTAGTCTATTTTGGTAAACCCATTGAAAAGACACTGAAAGGCAGATCACCTCAAGCAAGACAAGGATATGTTGTTGAACAAGTTTTGCGTCACATACAGTGCTCAACTAGTTACCTGTGGTGTTCCACAGGGATCCGTCCTTGGTCCTATATTATTCCTGATTTATATCAATGATCTCAATGTGGTTTCTCAACTTCTTAAAATAATTATGTTTGCTGATTACACCAGTGCTGTATATTCCCATGCAGACCCGACTACCCTATTTCAAACTATGTCAAACGAATTCTACTTAATGTACAATTGGTTTTCTTGTAATATGCTATCCTTAAATATAACGAAAACTAGATTTATGTTAATAAAACCAAATAGTAGGGCTCATATGTCATTTCTACCGCAATTATATATCATGGGCCAGGAAATTGAACAGGTTAAATATTTTAAGTTCCTTGGCATTTACTTCAGTGAAAAACTGAATTGGTCCACTCATATTAACGAAATATGTAAAAAAAATATCCAGAAATATAGGAGTAATCCATGTTATAAAAAACCGTCTTAACATGAAAACTTTACGTATCTTGTACCAGTCTTTAATCTATCCATATCTACAATATTGTAACCTTTTGCAGTTAATTAGACTGCAAAAAAAGAGCAGTAAGAGTTATTTCCTGAAGCAACAAATATGATCATACAGCTCTTTTGTTTGCTAAACTGAAACTGCTGACCCTAAACGACATTAATTCTGACCTTACTCTACGCCTTGCCCACAAATTTCTCTACCACCCTTTCCTTTTACCGTTTGAATTCCGAACCTACTTCACGAGATTGAAAGAAATACACCAATACCACACTCGTGGCCATGATCTTGACCTATATAGACCCTTTTATCGTACTGACCTTAGTCGGTACACTCCTAAAATAAAGGAGCCAAATGAGTGGAATAAATTACCCTCGGAACTGAAACAATGCAAATCTATTTCTCTTTTTAAATCTAAGATACAAACATATTTATTGCAAAATACCGCTAATTAAAATATTTTGTTTGCAAAGCTGAGCAATTGCATCATACCTGTTGATTATTCACCCGAAATATAAACTGGCTCTTCTATTCCATACCTCCACTATCATGTTAGACATTCTTTAATACAAGCTGTCTTTTCTTTTATTATATCTTGATTTTGTAATTAATCCGGGATAATTCAAACCCTTCGGGGTTTATCTCCCACCAACCTATATGTTCTTTAATCTGTATAAATTACTGTACTTGTATTCCCTTTCTGTATATGACTGTTTAATTTGATTTATTTTGATAGGTGAATAAACAAACAAACAAACAAACTATAACATTTCGCAGAATCTCACCCAAATGGATACTTTATTATCACCCCCGCCCCCTCCCCCGGCATATATGCCCGGGGGATATAGCGATAGCCACGGAAGTCTGTCCGTCCGTCCGTCCGTCTGTCTGTCTGTCAGTCTGACCGTCTGACCGTCTGTCTGTTTGTCTGTCTGTTTGTCTGACCGTATTTCTTGTCAACGCAACTCATCCTACACTTTTGATACGGTTGACGCGAAACTTGGTGGATATTATCGGCAAAATCTGCATGCGCATGTGCTCTTCCCGTCGACGGAGGTTATTTCCTTACTGAGTTATTGCCCCTTACAATTCAAAATACTGTAGATTAAACGATGTCATCTTGCCCACGCAACTCCTCCAACACTTTTTATACGGCTAACCTATTACTTAGTGGATATTATAGGCATAGTCCAGAGAGGCGGGTGTGCTTTTCCTGTTGAAGAAGTAGTTTTCCTTACGGAGTTATTGCTCTTTACAGTTCAAAGTACTGTAGACCCGTCTGTTCGCATTTCTTGTCAATGCACCTCCTCCTACACTTTTGATATGGTTAAGACGATTTTTTTGTAGATATTATCGGCACAGTCTGAAGACGCGCATGTGCTCTTCCCGTTGACGGAGGATTTTTCCTTACTGAGTTATTGCCTTTTATAGTTCAAAGTACTGTAGATCCGTCCGTCCATATTTCTTGTCAACGCAACTTCTACTACACTTTTGATACGGTTAACACGATACTTGATGGATATTATCGGCACAGTCTGAAGATGCGCATGTGCTCTTCCCGTTGACGGCGGATATTTTCTTACTGAGTTATTGCCCTTTAAAATTCAAAATACTGTGGATTAAATTAAGTTGTCATCTTGTCAACGCGACTCCTTCTACACTTCTGATATGGTTCACCTAATACTTGGTGGAGATTATCGGCACAGTCCAGAGAGGCGCATGTCCTTTTCCTGTTGATGGAGGATTTTTCCTTACGAAGTTATTTCCCTTTACAGGACAAAGTACTGTAGACCCGTCTGTTCGTATTTCTTGTCGATACAGTTCGTCCTACACTTCTGATATGGTTAACACGATTCTTGGTGGGTATTATCGGCACAGTCTGAAGATGCGCATGTGCTCTTCCCATTGATGGACGATATTTTCTTACTGAGTTATTGCCCTGTACAATTCAAAATACTGTATATTAAATGATATCATCTTGTCAACACAACTCCTACTACCCTTTTGATACGGTTCACACGATACTTGATAGATATTATCGGCACAGTCTGAAGATGCGCTTGTGCTCTTCCCGTTGACGGAGGATTTTTCCTTAATTACTGAGTTATTGCCCTTTACAGTTTATAGTAGGTACTGTAGATTAAATGATATCATCTTGTTAACGCATCTCCTCCTACACTTTTGATATGATTCACATAATACTTGGTGAGTATTATGAGATTATTACCAGAGATGAACAGGTGCGCTTACCGTTGACAGAGGGTTTTTCCTTACTGAGTTATTGCCCTTTACAGTTCAAAATACTGTAGATTAAATGATATCTTGTCAATGCATCTGTTACATTTTCACATAATATTTGGTGGCACAGTCTAGGGATGCGCATGGGCTATTTTTGTTGACGGAGGATTTTGCGTCACAGAGTTATTGCCATTCACAGTTCAAAATACTGTAGATTAAATGATATCATCTTGACAAATCAACTCCTACTACAACTTTCGATGTGGTTCACATGATACTTGGTGTATATTAAAGGCACACTCTGGTGAAGAGCATGTTCTTTGATGTGTTGTATTGCACATCACTGATTTCCTACACACAGAAATGCAGCTGTTTTCAGCCTTCACAGTTCACTGACACTGGGGCCGGGGGGATACACCATCTTCTGATGGCTCTCATCACCATATGACAAATCCGACTCGGAAATGAAATCTTATTATTACCACTTTAATGTCTCGTGAATCGGTATTGTAAAGCTGGTTCATGGAACTTTGGTGAGGTCTTGAATAGCGGGACTTTACGTAATAATGAAATGATTCCACTGCCAATATGGTATGCTGCTCGCACTAAATATGTCTTACTGTCTATTTGATAATTTTAATTCTAATCTTTTGTATTTTAGCGAACGTTCGGTTAATTGGTGGGAGTGGGCCAACCAACGGGCGCGTCGAAGTCCTAGTGGATGACGTCTGGGGAACAGTTTGTGACAATGCTTGGGACGATGTAGATGCCGCGGTGGTTTGCCGTCAACTCGGGTACTGTAACGGCCATGCAAGGAATAATGCCCACTTTGGTAGTGGAGTGGACCCCATCCACCTAATATTTGTACAGTGCGACGGCTCAGAGACGAATCTTATCGACTGTCGGTCGTCACGAAGCACCGCATTTTGTGATCACTCTGAGGATGCGGGAGTCACGTGCACACCGTGTGACCTGAGGTTGGTTGGAGACGACCATGCAGGGAGGGTAGAGATCCGGATAAACGGTACATGGGGCACGATATGCAACGACAACTGGGATGAGAGGGAGGCTAGAGTAGTATGCAGGCAACTGGGGTATTGTAACGACACCGTGACTCCGAACAGTCTCTACGGGATGGGTAACGGCCCAATATTTCTTGACAAATTCCAGTGTTCCGGAGACGAACCAGACCTTCACAGATGCTCTTCTAGCCGTCAGCACAGCTGCAAACACACCCAGGATGCGGGCGTTATTTGTAATATTGGCGCGCCATGCATACGTCTGGTCAATGGAACAGCGCCCTCTAACGGCCGCGTTGAGATTTTTTGAAAAAGATGTCTGGGGAACCGTCTGTGACCATGGCTGGGATGACGTGGATGCAAATGTTCTTTGTCACCAACTTGGGTATAAATGTGGCGGTTCGGCCACAGTGGAGGCATACTACGGACAGGGTGCCAGTTATCTACCTGTTTACATGGACGGTGTGAATTGCGATGGATCCGAGCACAGTGTGTTCTACTGTCCGGCGAAGCCTTTCAACGCAACAACTTGCCAGCATACGAGAGATGCAGGAGTGGTCTGTAAATATTGCTGAGGTCATTCTCCTCCGCTTTGCGCTCGTGACTCCTCGCCTTTATTTGAATGAAACATTATATATTTACAATAAAAATATAATCCCCCGATCAAACGATGACATGAAATACTTATGTTTCATATACGTATACATCAATTTCAAGCTACAGTGTGCGTCCATATAGTTGGGCCTTATTCGGAGAGAGCTACTTCATAGATGGTCCAGTTTGAACTTCATCTATTTTAGATCAGTACAAGTTCTAATTTCAAGTTTCTTATTACCTGTATTTCTTCGGATAACAATATACGTTTTGTTTTACAGTTCATGTCAGTTGCAGATTAACAGCTTAGCAGTGTTCTATGTTTTCTACACTTTGTCATAATCTCTCTATAGTGTGAATTATAATATATCAGAAGAAACGATAGTTTGGGTTTTCTCTTGACGTAATAGACTTATCCGCTTATACTAATTTTGTTGAGTAAACACATCGGTACTCAAAAACAATATAATTATTTCCCACCTTTTCAGTTGACAGTGAAAAGCTATGACAGTTGATATCATACATTCTATGTATAAATTAGGAGGGGAGAGGTACATGTATGTATCGCTATTTTATACATAAAACACATTTATATGATATCCTCTGCCATTGGGATGTATGAAAGGGGGGGGGGGGGATAATTATGGGAGGGGGGAATAATAATGAAAAGACGGAAAAAAAAACACTTTTACATTGTATACCGAACTGATTCAAGTCTGGAAATTATAAGTAAAACTTATTTCTCATACTACGATCTTAATAAAAAAGTTGGCCCTTTGGTCCTTTGTGATATTAAGTAATATTAATGGCCGTTATGATGTTAAGGGGTGTTATACAGGCGGTCCTGGGCAAGCTTCTCTAATTTGTGAATCATGAAAAATTCTTCTTTATGACATGTAATCTAGCGGTCACATAGTTTATCACTCCCCATCAGATGACAAGCCGATGCTAGGGCCGTGTGGTCATGCCGTCCAAGGTGTCCACATGAACAACTGCAATAAATGCATGGCTGACATACATCTAGTATCATCAGAGAAATCGTACGATGCATTATGCGGTCAGAATATTGGCCTGTGGGGTCATGCGCGACTACGCCGATATGTTTTTCCATCACCATTGTATATTGTGTTTAATCGTAGAGATTTATGAAGAGATGGCTATAGCGTTGTAGCTAGAGGACCCAAAACCCAACATTTCAAAAGCCTTATCCGAACCTATTACCACCAAAATCCAACGGGTATAAAATATAGATATATAAAAACATGGCAGCGTGACTAACGTCACATGACCTACGAAGTAAGGTAAGCATTAGGACTCCGACGCGAACTGAACTCTTGGAAATCCCCCTCCCCCCTCCATGCCAGTTGAAATCCTGCCTATATTAAGATGGGCACTGCCCAAAGAAGAATCAGTAGTGATTTTCATCAAAAACTGAGTAGGTCAAATTTTCATCAAAAGTAGGTCAGCTCAGAACTTGCTGGTAACAGTCCCCTAATGCACCTTCAAGCCAAGTTAAGGTTTTAATGTCAACGGTTCTCCTTAATTTGCCGACGAAAGGATTCGGATGGACTGACTCACTGATTACCGGACAATTTGCAAATGAGAGCCTACTTCGTAGGAACATGTTAGTTTTCTATAAGAAAGTGGTCAATAGTTTTCGATTATGCTGACAAGACCTCACGACGTCTCTATCGACAGGTCCTGGTCATTCTGTTAGCCAAAATCGTTCCTCAATGCATAATGTACCGGTATCTTCATTATTATTGAATGTACTACACATCCTGCAATTCTCAGTGATATAAACTCGTGTTCGATGATGTTAAGTTCTCTTCTGGGATCACCGTGACCAACCATAGCTACAATATTTGTATTTTATGACGTTACCAGACAGGGAACCCAATTTTGGAGATGACTGATTGCAACGAATCTGACACACGTGACTAAAGGAACCTAATGGACAGTGCATCCTGGGTGAGATCTCTTAAAGCACCTGAGTGGTCAACTAAAATTTTCAAAACAGGAGCCAGGGTTATCTTCAGCCTATGGAGAAAAGTGGAAGAAAATTTGGACAATCTTACCAGAACTTCTGTAAAGGTTGGTTTCGCTTGAACAAGAAATGGCCCAGAATAAAATATTAATTATTAATTATCTGTGTACGTAAACATTGTGTTATGAAACACCTTGACTCATAACACTGGAAGGACCTATCTTTTTGAGGTGAAAAGAACAATATGTCAATTTGCACCAAAAAGTCAACAACAGTAATAGAAAATCAGGTCATATGATCATGATCGTGGCGGAAAGGACAGAAAGAAGAAATGTCTTCAGCGGAAGTGACGTTTCAACTGGGACGTCATGCGCGGATGTGACGTCATCAACGAAAGTAGCTTTGAGAAGGAACAGGTTTCAGGAAGATTGTAAAACTGGTTCGGGAAATCGATCAATCAGTATGTATACAACCTCCATGTTTGATCACGTGAATATGCTTTGCAAGGAATCGTTGGTCATGTTTGATTACATGACTATTTTAAACAATTGTCGGCCATGTTTATTCATTTGAGAGTTTGACCTATACAGAGATGCATTTAGCATATCATTCCTATCGCCATGCCAGTGCGGACCTACATTGGGAAGATGACGACAAGGGGAGATAATTCAATCTTGATTTGCTCGATTACAACGCGCATGCGTGACTTAGTTGGTATTCCAAGTCTTCATACTGATTCATCCAATCTACAGACAAGCTAATATTTTATTTCCACATTTAGATGTGTTCCTTCCAAGATAAAACGATTTTATTTCCATTACAAGATTATCACGTATCGTGAATGTATTTGTTCCAGCTGGCGTGATTCAGTAAATTTTAAAATACACTAAAAGATTATTCAAACTATGATCTCCTTTGTACAAGAGTTTATGGTTGACCGCGTTCCTGGTTAAAGGTGAAATTTAACATAATTCTTATTTTTTCTGATAAAATTGTGAATTTTTAGCTCATCCGTGTATATTTCATCTATCAAAAGCTTTGGTATTGTAGCTCAATATTTAGTGGGAAAATATTGATAGATGCTCTGACCCACAGCGTGTCCACGCTTTGCTTCTGCGATTTTTTGTTAAAGCCCCATCGCCTACGTTCCTTGATAATGACGTCGGACATGAAGCATTGCTTCGGGCCTATGTAGTATCATTAAACGTGAAAATTAAGCTAAAGGTGAAACCGCCACAAATGTGTGTCGTTGTTGTTGTTTGTTTTTGTTTTGTTTAGTTTTGTTTTTATATTTTTTGTTGTGACCACAAATGTGAAAACTATGTATCACAAATGAAAAAAATGTTGGTCCCAAATAAAAAATTTTCCACCGTATATGTGAAAACAGCAAAACATATAGATGTAAAAATCTCATTCATCTATGACACCCCGAAAAGATCTCGCTTCTGGTAATGATCAGCGTTAAATTTTGGCATAAAACTGGTAAACAATTGCCGCCATATTGGGCTGCTGCTATTATCGAATGTTCCTTTTATTCTTCTATAACAGCAATAAGTGTTAGTTAAATCAGCGCGTCGGCCATCTCTCCTCGTCTGGTCACACTTTCGTCTGAGTTCGTCTCCTCTCCAATGGTCAGACCACCTGTAAATATGACTTATCTACACCTGCTGCTTTCGCTGTGCAATACCTCCACATATTCCGCTAACCATCCGTTTTCTTCTAACTTATGACAACAACATAAGGATACCGACTTTTGAAAAAGTACCAGCATAACTGTTCTGGCAGCACCTCAGATATACCATCCACAATCTCATCAAACTTAGATATAATATTGGTATTCCCCTGATTTACCATCTTGGTTTACCTATATTGTACCATCCATATACGCATGCTTGAGAAGGTTCACAACCTCGCATATATCATTTATATAGCCATTTGATTGCAATTCAAATTAGAATGCCCAATACACTGTTATTACCATAAAACAGGCCATTTTATACCTGATGCAGACATCGGATACAGTTTGCAAATACCATGGTCGATGGTTGAAATCTGCAGAATATCATTGTTGTGCTCCTCTTTTTGGCATGGCGGAGGAAAAGAGAAGCACATTCGGTTTCGTTGGACATGATTTCACATTTATGAAAAGAAAAAAAAGTATTGGAAAGCTGGATTTATATCATTATATCTCATTTATGAAAAAAAGTGGAAAGCTATGAATCCAAAATATGGCATCATTTCCAGACAGTGTACGTGAACATCAAAGGGTTTACTCCCGCTGACAATTCTGGTTTTGTTAGGCGGTAGAAAATATCAGGAGATCGTGCCGTGCGAAGGTGTTAATATCCATGAACTAAACCCCAACCATTGTCAAAGTGAAAAGGCAGAAATTATGGGATCTCGTGGAATATCGCACGAATTGTGCATAGCAACATGTGTATATGGTATCCCCTGATTTTCTTCGTTTACCTAGATTGGCGATATGTCAAATTCACAGGCATTTGATAAGGGTCAGTATAAGATGGGTATTTCAGTAACATCCTAATTATCCGTGATAGTTATGTATCTACATATATGGACCCCACCAATTAAGGTCGCAGACAAGGTACCGCACTGTCCACTACAACCCGAATTTAGATAGAAATTTCCAAGGGAAAAGTATGATGGCCGATAGGGTCCATCGTTGCGTGCGTTTATTTTGTGGCATGCGAAGGGGCGAAGGGGCGAAGGGGCTATGCGAAGGGGCGAAGGGGCGAAGGCGCGATGCGATGCAAAAATAACGATGCGAAGAGGCGAAGGGGCTATGCGAAGGGGCGAAGGCGCGATGCGAAGGGGCGAAGGCGCGATGCGAAGGGGCGAAGGCGCGATGCGATGCAAAAATAGCGGCTATGGGAAGGGGCGAAGGGGCGAAGGGGCTATGCGAAGGGGCGAAGGGGCTATGCGAAGGGACGAAGGGGCTATACGAAGGGGCGAAGGGGCTATGCGAAGGGGCTATGCGAAGGGGCTATGCGAAGAGGCGATGGAGCGATGGAGCGAAGGGGCGATGGAGCGATGGAGCGAAGGCGCGATGGAGCGAAGGGGCGATGGAGCGAAGGGGCGACGGAGCGAAGGGGCGATGGAGCGAAGGGGCGATGTAATACGTCACTAGACTTGGATTTGCGCATGACTGAATGCGAAACCGGAAGGCGAAGGGGCGAATGGGGCGAAGGCGCGAGGGCGCGAAGGGGCGATGGAGCGATGGAGCGATGGAGCGAAGGGGCGATGGAGCGAAGGGGCGATGGGGCGATGGAGCGAAGGGGCGATGGAGCGAAGGGGCGATGGAGCGAAGAGGCGATGGAGCGAAGTGGCGATGTGACGAAGGGGCGATGTGACGTCACTGACCTGGATTTGCGCATGTTTGAATGACAACGAGGATTATTTGGTCCGTGTACCACTTGACAATTCAGCTTTTCATCTTGCAAAATTGAAAGTAGAAAGATGGAAAGCTCTACATCGCTCCCGTGTTCGAGCTTTCCATCTCGCAAAATTGAAAGTAGAAAGATGGATAGCTCAACATCGCTCCCGTATTCCAGCTTTCCAAAATAAGTTTATGCCATATAGAAATACGAGAGCGATACTTTATTAAAATTGATCTGGTTTCTCCAAACTTACAACATTTGCATTTACGACAAATGTATGCGTGCACCTTGCACAGTTCAATTTTGTGTTGTTTTTTTTTGGTTTCGCAAAATCAAAAATTGAAATTTGATCGTCAATGAGATTACAAAAACAAAAAACGAAAATTGAAATTTGTCAGTCAATTTTCAATTTTCGTTTATGTTTGTTTGATTGTTTGTTTGTTCGTTTATTCACCAGATAAAACATATGTACATTAAAGTTGAAATTTATACACATACATCATGGAAATCTGGCGGGATGAAAACCCCAAAGGCCTTGTAATGTCCCAAGTAATATAAAAATGAATATGTAAAGAAAGATTTATACTGGATTTAGATAAACAAGACTGGGTGAAGATTAAGTATAGATTCGGTGAATAAACAGAAATCATAAATGAACGATGTGCATTTGTTTGCCATATAACATATTCCTGGGTCGGTGAGAACCTTATACATTAAGTAAATATTCTTTCAGTTTTGATTTGATATAGTGATATGGATTCACATGACTTTAAGGTTGACGGCACCTGGTTCCATTCTTTTGGAGCAATGATTTTAGGGGTATTTAAAGAAAGATTTGTCGGATAGAAAGGTCGATATAAATTATACAAATGACCACGCGTAGGGTAGGCGTGTACCTGGAACTGCTTCGTAAAATAATTTTGAAATCGAACTGAAACAAACTCGAATTTATGAAGAAACTTATGGGCAAACTGGAGAGTGATCCTGAGGTAAAGGTTCAGTTCTGACAATCTCAGGATCTTGTAGGAGGCGAACAAAGGCGCAGTGTGCTCAAATCTAGAGCCCAGTGAAATAATTCTGAGGGCCCTCTTCTGCAGTAAAACAAGTGTATGAAGATGACTCGGCTAAGTATTAGACCATACCACATTGCAATAAGATATATATGGATAAATCAAAGAATAATAAAGAATTTTGCTTCACGCAAAAATGAAAATCAAATATTGAAAATTGCCTCGACTTGTCCATTTTTCGTTTTTTTGATTTTAACTTCGACTTATCAATGCTAAGTTCGCACGTGGAAGGGTTATGATGTAACTTCCGTTACGACGAGTAGAATAGAAAACGCAAATCGTGTCGTATAAGAGGTGTGGAGCGTGAGAGGCATGTGACCCACCAGGCCATCCTCGGGAGACAGTGTATCGATCGATTTGTTAGGGTATCTATACACTGCCTTGGTTAGTTGCCCACGGTAGTTCTGGATAAAAATAGATCAAGGAGAGTAGTATACAAACGGCATATTGACTCTCATTGACCTGGCGTAAGAATCTGGCGCAGAGGTCAAGTGCATTATAGTACCGGCAAAAACCGGCAAAGGTGTGCGCCGTCTCAAAAAGGACGCCGTCTCATGTGGAGGTCATGTGGAGGTCACGTGATGGTCAAGTGCATGGGACATGTATTCCTCCGCAGTGATGCGGTCTGGCGGTGATGCGGTCTGCCTCCGCGGACAGAAAGTAGTCCCAAATACGTGGGTTTTCGTGGGAATGTTCGGCAATCTTCACGAGCGGGAGGGGCCCGTAGTGGACTGATTGGATCGAGTGAGGTGTCAAAGTGAAGCGCTCCTCCAGGACCATCCAGTCATGGGTGGGTGCATGTGAAATTAGGATTTGTCCCGAAAATATAAAAAGCGGAACACGGACTTTACCCCTACACTAGGGGAAAACCCCTATCAACCCTAACTCAAATGGCTAATATCGGTCCCTGGCTTATCGGGGCCTGCTGAGAGAGTTGGGGAGTGGGATTATGTAAAATGAGGATTTGTCCCCAAAATATAAAAGGCGGAATACGGACGTTACCCCTACAATAGAGGAAAACCCCTATCAGCCCTATCCCAAAGGGCGAATATCGGTCCCCGGGCTTATCGGGTTCTGTGTGCATGGGTGGGTGCATGTAAAAGTTTCTCCAGAAAAGATATAAAAGCGGAACACGGACTTTACCCCTACACTAGGGGAAAACCCCTATCAACCCTAACTCAAATGGCTAACATCGGTCCCTGGCTTATCGGGGCCTGCTGGGAGAGTTGGGGAGTGGGTGTATGTAAAATGAGGATTTGTCCCGAAAATATAAAAGGCGGAAGACGGACGTTACCCCTACAATAGGGGAAAACCTCTATCAACCCTATCCCAAAGGGCGAATATCGGTCCCCCGGGCTTATCGGGGCCTGCTGAGAGAGGTAGGGTGGGTGAGTGGGTGCATGTAAATTGAGGATTTGTCATGAAAATATAAAAAGCGGAACACGGACTTTACCCCTACAATAGGGTGCACTCCAGGGATTCTTCCATTGATCAAGGATTAGACCATTGGTCCGTTTTGCGGCCACCAGTTGTCGTAAACTCTTCAACCCAAGTCACTTATATGTATATATTTTCTGAAAGAGCAAGATTAAGCTATTATTTTAAGATGTAGCACTGCTATGATATATAAAAATGAATCTCAAACATTCCCCTCCAAGCTTTCTTCAATTTACCTAGAAACCCCCTTAAAATGTCGAAAAATGGCCAAATTTGGCTCAATTTCCAGAAAAATCTGTAAGAGCGATTTCAATTAAACTTCTTACTTACGTTCCCAGGCCCGGTCTCAACTTAAAAAGGCAAAAAAAAGTGGGGGTTAACCTGTCCATTTTTTGTCCGATTTTCTTCCCGTAAATGAGTACGGATTTTTAGGTACACCCAAGGGGCATAACTGAGGCAGGACAAAATTTACTCCATGATCCCGATCACCGTGTAGACGAAGCCAGCCATCGATCTGCTCGTGCTCGTTTGAAGCGTTGATAATGCTGAATAGGATGGTATTATAGATATAAGCTATTAAGAAGACAAGACGAATTATGATGCAGCAGAATACGGGCAGTCTATCGTATTATGAAATTAGGGGCCATTACTACGAAACTGTGGAGGGCCACCATAGGGGAAAACTCCTATCAACCCTATCCCAAAGTATAGTCACAGGATATTCATTCACATTGAGCTTTGATCTGTTGGGGTCAATGAGCGTCAATATGCTCTTTAAGTGCACAAAGGTACTACTCTGTATCTGGGGTTAGGATGCGTAGGTGCATGACGTCACTTCCGGTAGGCGTGAATCGGGTGTGACCCTGGGGAACATGTTTATACCTGTCTGAACTACATCCGGGTACTTTCCTGTGAGAGAGTGTGTGAGTGAGTGTGAGTGTGATTGAGTGAGTGAATGAGTGAGTGAGTGAGGCGTGCCCAACACCCGTCTTATCGCATGGACGCACTAACGATGGTTAGTGAGTGAGTAGGTGGGATCCGACTGGACTAATGTATCGTCCGTTTTCATCATTTTGCGCATGCGCAGTCTGGTCGTAGTATAGAAAGCAGGCATCTTGGGGATTCGTGGTGGTTTGTTGAGTGATTGAGGGATCATACCTGGTCGAATGGACCGTGTGGGGTATCACTTTTACATCCAGGTCCTCATCTTACATTTAGGAGTACTATAGAAAGCAACACTTTTGGGGCTCCGAGCTCCGAGCTCCAAGTTCCCGCCTGCCTCATCCCCAAGCACCGAGCTTCCGTCGTTACGCCTTAACGCATGTCGTTACGCCTTAGCACCCCAGCATAACGCCTTGACGTCATGATATACACATATGAAAGAAAAACAAAAAAAGAAGGATGAGAGATGAGAGAATAACAACAACAACAACATGCTTTTTTCATATGGTTTATTCTCCCTTCCAGTACATCCTACCCATGCCGGGGGAGCTGTGTTGGGTATGTTTGCAATTCAAGAAGACTCTTATCCAATCAGTGGCCGCCGTTTGGCGCTGTATCAGTCATATTCGTTCTTGCCCGTAACTGTGTTATATGTATTCTCGGCTACTGTGCGTGTTTTGGCAATACACTTGCTTTTATACACAATAACGCCCGTCAACGCTTAGCTTAACGCTTCAACGCCCTGGTGAACTAGCTCAGAAGTCCTGATTTTCATGGAATTGCCACCAATACATCGAAATGCAGTGACGCCCGTCAACGCCCGTCGTTACGCCTTAACGCCCATTTCAACGCCCGTCAACACCCGTCGTTAAGCATTAACGCCCGTCTCAATGCCTTAACGCCCTATCTTTACGCCTTAACGCCCTATCTTTACGCCTTAACGCCCGTTTCAGCGCCATAACGAGCGATAAATGGGTTTTGGAGGACAATTAATCTTTGAACTCTGACTGCACTTTCGGTCACGTGACCGGAAGTGACGTTTGACCACGTGACCGAAAGTGACCTTTGAACCTGTTCAAAGGTTAATCGTCTTCCAATACCCCTTTATCGCTCGTTAAGGCGCTGGGACGGGCGTTCAGGCGTAAAGATAGGGCGTTAAGTGATTGTGACGGGCGTTAAGGCGTAACGACGGGTGTTGACGGGCGTTGAGACGGGCGTTAAGGCGTAGCGACGGGCGTTGACGGGCGTCACTGCATTTCGATGTATTGGTGAAAATCAGGGCTTCTGAGCTAGTTCACCAGGACGTTGAAGCGTTAAGCTAAGCGTTGACGGACGTTGCTGTCTATAAAAACAAGTGTATTGCCAAAACACGCACAGTGGACGTTCAACCGTCAATATGGCTTATACTTGCCAACGCACGTTCATCAGACGTTACGATATGATGCGACACGAGAAAAATATACATGGCGTTGAAGACTCCGAGGCACAAGAAGCCGATACAGAGATTGCTGAGAGTCTATCCACTGATACGGAGAGCTTGACCTCAGATAATTAGCCTACATCCCAGGAAAGTGAGGCAGAACCTACCTTCTGGGATCGTATTGTGACAGCAGCTGCAGCGATCGAGGACGCCGGACCGGATAACTTACAACAGGCGAACACCCAAATGCGCCCCTACATCAGGAAAATAGCCATGGCGATCTGTGAAGAGTATACCTTACTATCGCTTGAAATGAAAGGCGACCCACGCACAGGTCCATCATGAAGATCAAGGGTCACTTGGAAGAGAATATGGGGCTACCACCCACTGAGGCCCTGGAAAATGCGATCAGGATGCGCAAACAATTCTTTCAGGACATGCTGCCCGTCAATATCCAGGCCTGCCTGACGACGATTAGGTCACACCGAGCAAAGGTGAAAGTTTCTGAAACGGCGACTTGTGATTGGACAAGAGCAGCCAAGAATACATCTAACCCAGTAACGGGCAAGAACGAATATGACTGATACAGCGCCAAATGGCGGCCTCTGATTGGACAAGGGTCTTCCTGAATTGTAAACATACCCAACGCGGCTCCCCCTGCGTGGGTATGATATTCTGGAGGTGAGAATAAACCATATGAAAAAAAACATGTTGTTGTTGTTGTTCACTCATCTCTCATCCTTGTTGTTGTTGTTTTTCTTTCATCTATGTATATCATGGCATCACGGCGTTATGCTAGGGCGTTAAAGCGTAGGGGTAAATCCGTGTTCGGCTTTTTAAATTTCGGGACAAATCCTCAATTTACATGCACCCAGTCCCCCACCCTACCTCTCTCAGCAGGCCCCGATAAGCCCGGGGGACCTATATTCGCCCTTGAGGATAGTGCTGATAGCGGTTTTCCCCTATTATAGCGGTAAAGTCCGTATTCCGCCTTTATATTTTCGGGACAAATCCTCATTTTACATACACCCACTCCCCCACTCTCTCAGCAGGCCCCGATAAGCCAGGGACCGATATTAGCCCTTTGGGATAGGGTTGATAGGGGTTTCCCCTAGTGTAGGAATAAAGTCCGTGTTCCGCTTTTTATATTTTCGGGACAAATTCTAATTTTACATGCACCCACCCATGGCTGGATGGTACTGGAGGAGCGCTTCACTTTGACACCTCACTCGATCCAATCAGTCTACTACTGGCCCCTCCCGGCCCTGAAGTTTGCCGAACATTCTCACGAAAACCCACGTATTTGGGACTACTTTCTGTCCGCGGAGGTAGACCGCATCACCGGCAGACCACATAACTGCAGAGGAATACATGCCTCGTGCACTTGACCATCACGTGACCTCCACATGACCTCCACATGAGACGGCGTCCTTTTTGAGACGGCGCACACCTTTGCCGGTTTTTGCCGGTACTATAATGCATTTGACCTCTACGCCAGATTCTTACGCCAGGTCAATGAGAGTCAATATGCCATTTGTATACTACTCTCCTTGATCTATTTTTATCCAGAACTACCGTGGGCAACTAGCCAAGGCAGTGTATAGATACCCTAAGAAATCGATCGATACACTGTCTCCCGAGGATGGCCTGGTGGGTCACATGCCTCTCACGCTCCACATCTCTTATACGACACGATTTGCGTTTTCTATTCTACTCGTCGTAACGGAAGTTACATCATAACCCTTCCACGTGCGAACTTAACATGGATAAGTCGAAGTTAAAACCAAAAAACGAAAAACGGACAATTTTCAATATTTGATTTTCATTTTTGAGTGAAGCAAAATTCTTTATTATTCTTTGATTTATCCATATATATCCTATTGCAATGTGGTATGGTCTAATACTTATCCGAGTCATCTTCATACACTTGTTTGACTGCAGAAGAGAGTCCTCAGAATTATTTCACTGAGCTCTAGACTTGAGCACACTGCGCCTTTGTTTGCCTCCTACAAGATCCTGAGATTGTCAGAACTGAACCTTTACCTCGTGATCACTCTCCAGTTTGCTAATCAATTTATTCATAAATTCGAGTTTGTTTCCAGTTCGATTTCAAACTTATTTTACGAGACAGTTCCAGGTACACGCCTACCCTACGCGTGGTCATTTGTATAATTTATATCGACCTTTCTATTGGACAAATCTTTCTTTACATACTCCTAAAATCATTGCTCCAAAAGAATTGCTCCAAAAGAATGGAACAAGATGCCGTCAGCCTTAAAGTCATGTCAGTCCATATCACTATTCAAATCAAAACTGAAAGAATATTTACTTAATGTATAAGGCTCTCACCGACCCAGGAATATGATGGCAAACAAATGCACATCGTTCATTTATGATTTCTGTTTATTCACCGAATTTATACTTAATCTTCACCCAGTCTTGTTTATCTAAATCCAGTATAAATCTGTCTTTAAATATTCATTTTTATATTACTTGGGACATTACAAGCCCTTTGGGGTTTTCATCCCGACAGATTTCCATGATGTATGTGTATAAATTTCAACTTTACTGTACATATGTTTTATCTGGTGAATAAACGAACAAACAAACAATCAAACAAACATAAACGAAAATTGAAAATTGACTGACAAATTTCAATTTTCGTTTTTTGTTTTTGTAATCTCATTGACGATCAAATTTCAATTTTTGATTTTGCGAAACCAAAAAAAACACGAAAATTGAACTGTGCAAGGTGCACGCATACATTTGTCGTAAATGCAAATGTTGTAAGTTTGGAGAAACCAGATCAATTTTAATAAAGTATCGCTCTCGTATTTCTATATGACATAAACTCATTTTGGAAAGCTGGAATACGGGAGCGATGTTGAGCTATTCATCTTTCTACTTTCAATTTTGCAAGATGAAAAGCTGAATTGTCAAGTGTTACACGGACCAAATAACCCTCGTTGTCATTCAAACATGCGCAAATCCAGGTCAGTGACGTCACATCGCCCCTTCGCTCCATCGCCCCTTCGCTCCATCGCCCCTTCGCTCCATCGCCCCTTCGCTCCATCGCCCCTTCGCTCCATCGCCCCTTCGCCCCATCGCCCCTTCGCTCCATCGCTCCATCGCCCCTTCGCGCCTTCGCTCCATCGCGCCTTCGCCCCTTCGCCCCTTCGCCCCTTCGCCTTCCGGTTTCGCATTCAGACATGCGCAAATCCAAGTCTAGTGACGTCACATCGCCCCTTCGCTCCATCGTCCCTTCGCTCCATCGCCCCTTCGCTCCATCGCCCCTTCGCTCCATCGCCCCTTCGCCCCTTCGCCTTCCGGTTTCGCATTCAGACATGCGCAAATGCAAGTCTAGTGACGTCACATCGCCCCTTCGCTCCATCGCCCCTTCGCTCCATCGCCCCTTCGCTCCATCGCCCCTTCGCATAGCCCCTTCGCCCCTTCGCATAGCCCCTTCGTCCCTTCGCATAGCCCCTTCGCCCCTTCGCATAGCCCCTTCGCCCCTTCGCATAGCCGCTATTTTTGCATCGCATCGCGCCTTCGCCCCTTCGCATCGCGCCTTCGCCCCTTCGCATCGCGCCTTCGCGCCTTCGCATAGACCCTTCGCCCCTTCGCATAGCCGCTTCGCATCGCTATTTTTGCATCGCGCCTTCGCCCCTTCGCATAGCCCCTTCGCCCCTTCGCATAGCCCCTTCGCCCCTTCGCCCCTTCGCATGCCACAAAATAAACGCACGCAGCGATGGACCCTATCGGCCATCATAGAAAAGTCACAGTTCATACTTTGCGCATACCTTTTATCCAATAAATGATGTTTGTTGAACATACCTGCTGCATTGATTTTAATTATTTACTGCAACAAAAAGATGTATTTCATGTAACTCGACAAATATGGTTGAAACAATTTTCTTAACAACGTTAACCGAACACGAGGAGATACACGGCATTTGATAGGCCAATATCGCTAGCTGTCTCGATCAGCTCTCTGATCAGTGAAATGCCGTCTCTCTAAAGTCAAGATTTCCGCATTCCATGGAATTTGTGATGACCGTAGCAAACAGTGCATTGACCAATCAAACGACTCGTACTTGTTACGTTTCGGAAAACGTTGTTAAGAGAATTTCAAACAAGATGGCGAGTGATTTACCTTCACTCCGTGTTAGAAGAATAGGGTATATATAACATTATGACAATAGTGAGTATATAAAGTTTTATTTGTTACTACACCGACACAAAGGTCAATTGTGATTCATTTATCAATGAAAATCTAACTGTGGGCCAGAGATCATCCATCCATACTGACTCCATGTTACTAGTGTATGGGGTATAGCATGAGAAGGGCGAGTACACTACACATACATATCATTTTAATCGTTACAAAGACAAATTGGTTACTGATGACAACCCATCCATTACTGACCCTTATCAAATGCCTGTGGTCAAATTACCTCTTCAACTTGTTTGTTTTTCTTTATTTACCTCTTATCTTCTACATAAATAACATATTACGTATATATGTATATGCCATGCATTGTGAACATATCCCGTCGGCCTTCTATTTTATAACGTAGTACTATTTGTTTCTCGGAATTACACATAATGAACTACATACATATATATATGGTCATCAAGGATCTACTTACAATCACATTAGTTGGAAATCTCTCCTTATTTGGAGCTTTATGGAATGGAAATGATTTTGTTGTTATATTTTTGGATGTAGGTCATGAGACATGTAAACACTTGAGAAGCAATCACCATTACACATATACGGCGAATTACATGCACAAACGCGTCCCTGGGATTGTTGTCTGTTAAAGCGAAAATGTTATTATTCTGCGGAATTGTGAATGGTTATGATATTTAAGTGTATATAAATTTTATGAATCGTTAAATGAGTTTTATATAGACCGTAGATAACGGCTGGATCAGAAGACGCGGACAATATTACCGCTACAAGTAAACATGTTATTTGTTCGATGAAAGACTATAACACCTTGCACTTTTGAGCTGCCAGAGCTAGCATTCGGTACTCCATAGTCAGCCGTCATCCACGAAGAATAGACACTAAGATTCAGGCGTTATCCCGAAGTTTTCCGAGAACGAACGCACACGAACGAGTCCACAGCCTATGTGACAGGTATTTCGTTCTAGCTGTCGGCAGCTTTGGCAGATTTTCTGTTCATGTCCGCAGTATATCGTGAATCAGGGATATAAAATGGTAAGTATAACCTGGGACTGGTGGATATACATCCGCGGTGTAAGCATTACTTGTCTTTTAGAAGGTACCAGGGGTATCATATATTATTGCATGAAAATACAGTCTCGATGTCAACCAAGATTGAATTGTATATGTGTCTGGCACATAAGTTTGTCGATTTGACGGAAAAGTATCGCTAATTGTAACATTTCTGTCGAGCACAATATATATTTTCCCGTCAATAATGCTAAATTATTTTTGATATTAATATAGAGTTCTATTGTCTGTTCCAGATAATATATTTCGGACGTTTTCGGCCATTTTTCGGGGTCAAGTTTTCATACAACGTTGAAATTTCACACATTATATTTCCATGTTTCATAAAAATCTGTTGAGAATTGACGAAAATCACCAATACCCACAAAGTTATTTTGGGGCTGATGACATTGATCTGTCAATATTATAACACGCAGGCTTGACTTCATGACGTCAGAAAATAACCCACAATCCTCCCATCTAATTCTTGAGAACTGTAGACGGATTTGCGTTATACTTTGGAAAAAATACTATAATTGAGTTCATATACTATGTGAAATTTCAATGTTGTATGATAAATTGTCTCTGAAATATCGCCGAAAATATCTGTAATATATTATCTTGGACAGACAGTAGTTCTGACGCTGTTCCGTTACACCTGTGACGTCACATGTGGAGACGTTCATCACAGCCGTTATCTTGTGGAACAGGCGACGTCACGGGCGCTGACTTACATGCGCGGTTGGAAGCGAATCCACCAAAAAATCATGTTGAACCAAATCTGATGACAATATTTTATTTATAGAGAGAAATGTTTTGATAATTATTTAGAATGTTTATGTTGTACGTGTATATTATTTTATCTACTAGACATTGAAGCAAGCCGCCAGAACAAAGAGGACAAGGACTGAATAGCAGACGAATGAAAAAGCGAATAACACAGGACTCTTTACAGGTAGGCTGTTTTGAAATTAAAATATAAACTGTCTATCCCAGTTAAGATATTTCGGACGGAATCCAATAACGGAAAAAACGCTGTACAGAATCTAGATTGGAAAAGAGCATTTTCACTCTCGATGTTACGGAGCCGTAAAAGGATCCCGAAATATTAAAAAAGTCGGGGCCCCGAGATAATTTTTTTTTTTGCCTGTCATTTTTACGGCTCCGTACGATGTTGTTATTGAAATTCGCTAGAAATAAAGAGTAAAGTATTGCGAAAATCTTCAATATATAGCGAAAATCTTCAATATATCTCGATTGCGTGAGTCTGTCAATGTCATAACGTCAACAAATAAAAGAGCCTACGGCCTAACCGCAAATTCCGGGGTTTTTGTGGCTACAAAATGTGGCTAGGGGGCCTACATTTGTAGCCACATTTTAAAAAATGTGGCTACATTTCTCTATAGAGAGTGTAGCCACATTTTAGATAATGTCCTTTCCATGATAAATAACAAACTGAAATAGCTCGGCAAACACGAATAGTCTGTAAATGTAGCCACTTTCCATGCAGACGAACTCCAAGAAAAAGAAAAATATCGGTATTTGTCCAGGCCTTGCACTCATCTCGCATTTACCGATTGATATCGGATTTATCGAAACCCGCAGGCTTTTCGCAGAATTAGTATATGATTATGATAGTATTATATCCTATAACATCAAAGTTTTATTGAAAAAAATAACTGTATGGATGGAAACTATTCCCGAATATAAATCCATCGCATGCCGATATTTCGCCGTTGTTGTTCCATAAAGCCGCGCCCCCGCAAACGAGGTTAGCGATTGGCTAACCGCTTGGTACAAACGGGGATTCGGTGAAGCAACTCGGCCAATCACAGCTTGCTTAACAAAGGTCGGGTCGTCTGCATTTCGCCTCTTCGAAGATGGTGGAATACTCTTCGGCGATTTAGACCACGTTTTAGACAAATCCTGAACGATTTATATAATAAATAGTTTCCATCCATACTTGTTTAACTAAACAGTGAACAAGAACAAACCATGTTTCCATCGAGTGCAGTGCACATGCCGAGGTAAGTTCCTGTTTTGAACTGAACGGCTGCGAGTAACTTCACTTTTCTGTGCATACGATGATTTTCGATGTTTGTAAAAACAGTTTTTTAAATCATTTTGTCGAAGCTTTCAGTAGCTTATTATGACAGTGAAATGTTTCAATTAAATGTGGCTACAGTCTCTATAGAGAAATGTAGCCACAAAATGTGGCTATATTTCTCTATAGGGATTGAATGTGATTTGTAGCCACAAAAACCCCGGCATTTGCGGTTAGGCCGAGCCTACATATCTCATATTTGTTTCTGCGTCACAAGAAAATTTCTGAATTTTCTGATAGAATTGTTGAAAGTGGATGAATGTTAAGGTTGTTATTAAAATTCGCTAGAAATAAAGAATAAAGTATAGTGAAAGTCTTCAATATATATCGAAAATCTTCAATATATCCCGATTGCGTGGGTCTGTCAATGTCAAAACCTCAGCAAATAAAATAGCCAACAAATCTCTAATCTGTTTCTGCGTCACAAGGAAAATTTCTGGATTTTCTGATAGAATTGTTCAAAGTGGATGAATCTTAAGGTGAGACGTGCACAGCGTACATGTACACTCTCCAAACCGGAGTGTCGTATTTAACACTTCGACGGTGTCAGCAGCAGATTTTTTTACTCTTTAGGAATATATCAGAGACAATTTTTGTCAGAGCAGTTTAATTCCACACATTATCACATTTCAGAGTAAATTGTAGGGTTTTGATTGGTTAATTACCATAGTGCATTACGCCGTATTCGTTTGCCACCGTTGGTATACCAATTCAGAATTCTCGTATACCAATGCTGTCAAGGTCGCGCGTGCTCATATACCAACGCAGTTAGGGACGCGCGTGCAACACCTGCAGACAAAGCCTGTTTCAGGCGAATTTGTCTGCGCGAGTTTGTATGGGCGAGTTCCGCCACAGGAACAATTGTGCGAGGCAAATTGCGTATTTGCGGATGAAGATAAGAAATAAATTATCATCCAAAGCTTTATATGCCACATAAACAGGAACGTCAGAATGTCAGCTAAGTATTTCATCCAGTTCATTATTCATCGCGGAACAGATCGGAAAGAGATCGAAGCACTTTGCCTGTCCGACTCACGATGTCTTGTAAAACCGTACATTGTTCAACGTTCAGTTCTATGCCTGTTTTTCTTTCGAGTTGGTGATATATGTTAAACCAACCAGGAAAATAGCTCTTCAATGCGATAAATTCGTTATACCAGTGTTTTGCGTTGGTATACAGGCTGATATTTCGTCTCGAAGATAAATATTTTCACTCGCCCTTCGAGCTCGTGAAAATATTTATCTTCTCGACGAAATATCAGCCTGTATACCAACGCAAGACACTGGTATAACTTATAATATCTCCTACTGGTGTCACAGATATTATATCCTAGACGTTTTCGTCAATCTTTCGGGGACAATTTATCGTGCAACATTGAAACTTCACACAGTATATAAAATAAAAAATAGTATTTTTCTCCCATATCTCATTAAAATCTGTTGAGAATTGAAGAAAATCATCAATACCTACCATGTTATTTTGGGGTCACGATGACGTTGATCAGCCAGTGTTATAACATGCAGGCGTGACGTCACGACGTCAAAAAATAACCCACAAATCTCCCATCTAATTTTTGTTTTCACGATTTATTGAGATCTGCTGGAGGGATTCACTTGGTACTTTTGGAATCAAATTAGTAATTTTTAGTTTATCTACTGTGTGAAGTTTCAATATCCTCCGATAAATTTTCTCCGAAATATCGCCAAACGCATCTCGGATATATTACCTGAGACAGTAGTAATTTGTGCATTGTGCTTCTCTCTTGTAGATGTTTATGTATAGGCCTACTATGAGTGTCTTTTTTTAAACAGGGAAGTTTCCCTGTTTCTTGCAATGCTAGGTGAACTGGCTTATGGGTAATTTCAGGGGTGCGATCTATCCAAGCGATATGGTTTTCATTACAACACCCCTGCGCAAAATGAGAGAATGACTGAAAGTTCCGCGTCACTCCGTTTATTGAATGCGCTATGAAGTAGTTCGACCTAGTTTCGAATAATTTCTCTGAATTAATCTCACGACGAGCCGTTTCTAGGTGCAGATATTGAAGAATATGTCGAATGCGTTTCCTGGACAACACTTCTGCTGATATCTTGAGAGATTTTCTTCGAAAGATTGTGTTTTGTCTGTAAACTGGTCAATATGGCACAGGTCGTAGTCACGGAATATGCCCACTTCATCTTCGGTTCTGATAGCCAATGAAATACACCGAATTTACGAAAAGACGTCATGTTTTAAGATCGGCTGAACCGCACTGCCAAAATTATAGTGCAGTCCCGGTGAGAGAGTTTGAAAGGGAGAGACGAGGAGGCAGTTTCGTTTTCGTTCCATCAGTCGACTGGAGAGTTTTGACACTGTGCGAGTGTGACATTCGGACAGATCGAGGTGTGTAAAAACGTTTTATACCCGTCACTGAATTCATTACTTGTTTCCCGGCGCACACTTGTTAATATTATCAAATAAATGAATGTTGCAAGTTTCCGCGCTACTGCGTGACTGAAAGCATGCACATGGCATGACTGAAAGCCGCCGTTTTGTGTGCTAAGTTTGAAAACATTTCTTGCAAGGAAAACTTGATTTATTTCATCAAGCGAAAGCATCCTTTTTACTGCAATTTTCAAATTGACTGATCTTATCGTCCTGCATCATTTGTCATCCAGCAAAAGTAATGTTCTTGATTCTTACCATATCCGTAATGACAGCTCGTTGAACAAGTCAGGGAAAAGGACTAACTGGGATATATATCCCAATTGGGATAAAATATCGCAATTTGAATATTTTTTTCATACTTCCATATTTTCAAGCTGGCATATTGTGCTAGTAGTTCTTCTGTTCGTTTAAAGACATACAACAGTGGTTATTGATGGGAAGTATACTGCAACAACAACATCAAAAAGTATTGCACGTAATTGCAATTGCACAGAGAATAATATCGACGAGAAAAGGTCAGCAAAATTATACAATCGTATTGTCAGTTTTGTGAAGTAGATTCTATCTTGTTTTTGGTAGTTTTGATGTCGAAATCCGACATTGCCGTTTAGTATGAAAATCGGTGAAAATATCCCAATTAGGATATATTTCAATATCCAAACTTTGATTTAATATCTTAGGTGGGATATATACCCAATCTTAATAAATTAATATCCTATCAATGCTCCCCAATCGTATATGTCGCTATGTAGGATCTTACTGATTTCAATTGAATTTTGTGTTCGGAGAGCCCAGCTCATGAATATTTAATAGTCTTATGACATCACGACCGCATTTTAACTACTTTACTTGTGTCGGGCAGGGGGGATAGGTTCATGGACTCTGCGTTAACTCAAGGTTACGTCAAGGACGAGTCCATAATTCTACTCCGCATTATGGAGCCAACCTGGCGGGTGGGCGGCAACATCAGAAGAATCCCCCACAGCTTGGCGTGTGCTTCGGCTGAGCCAACCAGAAAGCACTTGTCATTACGTTCCCTTTAAAGCACTATGAAAACCTCTCGGGATCGGTCAACACGCGCCTTACTGCAAGCCGGTTAGATCCTAACAGCGACATATCCAAATGGGGAAGCAGTTAGGATTTAATTTTAATTAGATTGGATATATACCCCACTTAGTGCTTTGCTCTGACCTGTTGAAGTTGACAAAATAATTTTCCGTTTGGGCCAGGCAGTGGAGGTAAATTTATTTTTTGACGTTAATAATGGTTTTCTGTGTCTGTGATTGAAATTTTTAGTAACGTAAGGGTATTGTTTCTGTTTGCAATTGCTGAATGGATTTTAAAATAATTATTCGATGTACCGGTAGGCATACGTGTAATCTTGAAGAAGACCTATAGGCTACTTATATTATTTTCTGGTTGTCAATTGCCACACAAATAAATTGAATCAGATTCAGTGACTTCATTCTTGTACATGTCTACATTAACAATGTCATTGAGCTTTGACGGCAGGTTGCTGTGTGCATGAATACATACACCAAGAATGAATGCCGATCTGCTTCCTGGGCAACAATGTTCACTATGATGCGGATACCGACCTCGGCAATATTGTAGGGTTACTACCAAAATGTTATCTTGTTTAGTTCAGATAATATACAATTTTTAATCTTCGGTGTTGTGTTCTTTATCGGGGAAAGGTAATTCCATTGGGTTGTCAAACAATTGTGATAACAGTTGAACGCCTCAACAAAATTGTTTCCATCGTCCACTGGTACCACATATGCAACTCTCATTTGCCTAGACTTTCTTTACAGTATTGATGAAGTCTCTTCAATAATTAGAGCTAAGCTTCACAAATTCACATCACGTATGCAACGAGAGACACATCAGAAATATATTGAACAGGACCAATTCCTTCCCTGTTTTTTAGCAGCCTTGGATGCTTTCCTTATTTTGGTGTTAATGCTGTTGCGTGGAATAGGTATTTGGAATATGGACGCGGATATTCTTTAATGGACGATGGCTGAATAATGAATGACGGACCAGATGCTTGTAAGTGACATAAACTGTATAAACTTGGTTATTTATCCAACAGATCTCTGTGAAATAACGAGATGGAGATGGGGAACGTGACCTTCCCAGTCCAAATATCAGGGCCGGAAAAGTACTTCGTCGGGTTTGATTTCGCATGCTTTCACAGAGGTCCACGTCACAGTTGCTACAAGGCGAGATTTTGCGATTACCGACACTACGGACCTTTACATGAAGTAAAAGGTGTGGTCAAAATACGGACAGACAGACCGGAAATGGAGAAATCCTACTGGAAATTGCACATTGCCAGATCGAATAAGGCCCGATATATAGCATCACAGTGGAATGCAGAGCCTTCCATGATTTTTAAGAAGGAAATAAACTTTCTCATCCTGGTTTGTGTAGAAATGGACGAGACGTCAACGTTGTTGAGCAAGCTGTCCAGTTGGCGGTCAAGGTCCGTTCAAGAATACGAATGGGTTTTGGTTGGCCGCCGCATAAACAACGTTGAACAACTGAGCATGAATAACTCGAACAGTCATTCGGATCTGGTGGCGTTTTCACATTTTTCCTGGTCTGTCACCTCGGGCGACATGATGATCTGTGACTTCAAAGGACAATCGACTGACCGGAACTATGATCTCCTAACCCCCGTGATACATTCCAGGGACGGGCGATTCGGCTCCAAGGACGAGGGTCAATCAGGAATTGACCAGTTCTTTCGCAGCCATGTTTGTAACCATCTCTGTAAACTCTTCCCGCATCCAGGATCTAACATCTCATTCCCTCCCACAAAATCTCGTTCACGTGCAATCTGGAGATGAATATCTCGCATCAAAGGTTTTGGGAATGAAACCAATTTGCATAGATAAATCTTAGATCTGCAATAATTTATCGATCTTTCTGGATTTCCGTGGATTTGAACATGTGGTACCCGCGAAAAACAAATAAGCGCAACTAATTATTAATAAGCACATACGCAAAATTATGAATGAAATTACTTTCCATAGATAAATCTGAAAGAAAAATCTGGGCAATCTGCAATAATTTATCTTTCTCTCTGGATATTTTTGGATTTGAAGATCTGGTTACCGCAAAACAAATTGTCGAAATTGATTTCCAACAAGCGCATACGCAAAATTATGAAAGAAACCAGTTTCCATAGAAAAAGCTTAAAGACGCGATCTGAAATAATTCATCGTTCTCTTTGAATATTTGTCACAGCTGATTTCCACGAATCTCATACGCCGTCTCGGAGCCCAGCAAAGCAAGAAAATCCAGTATCACGCGATTCCATTATCACCTTTTAGGGTTACGTGGAATGAGTGCAAATTTTCGGCCATCACATTTTATAGTGATAAGGCCTGATCATCACGATCTACGGTATCGGACACCGAGTGTAAATTTCGGGACATCACCTTTTTAGGGTGATGGCGAGGCCTCATCACCCTAAAAAGGTGATGGCATAAAATTTGCACTCATTCCTCTAAATCATCCCATTTTTGGGTGACGCTATCATTACCTTTTTGGTGATAGCTACCATCTATTTCACTAGCTGTGAGGTTCATGAGAATACGCCATGGGAATTATGCTGTGCTTGCGACGGTGAGGCGCAATACTATCTAGCCAATCAACGACCCTCATTTTTACTTCCGTTTAGCCGTTTCTCACTTTTGTAACCAATCAATATCCACTTCCTGTCTATCCAGTGTATCTATCGTGCAAGTCTCCAATTACCAGGCAATATAGGACTCAGTCTGTTTTCTTGTTTTACTGTGCTATTGTTTTCTATCCACATTTTTGTAACCTTGTTTGGCTTTTTGTTTTTATTTTTATTTTTTTATTTTTAGTTTTAGTTTGTTTTTTTTTCCTTCTTTTTGGAAGGAAGGGTGGCAATAAGGAAACTGTATCTATTCAGACAGCTGGTGCGAGATGTGTTAAGTAATAGAGAACATATTGGTTTCATTCCGTTGACTTAAGCTTTTCCTTCATCAGCGGTGAATCAGGACTACTGTATGTCGCAAATCAATGGATAAATTTCATCTGGAATTGTAATTGTCCTGCAATGAGTCATCGCATTCTTGACCGGATGTACGACAAATATACATGTAAGAGGATAACTAGAGTAGTCGAGCAGCTTTTAAATCTTATGGCTATTCCCGAACTATGTTATACCAGGAAAATGTTTGATATTGTATTTTTTATGGAAAAATTATGTCTAACTTTTACTGTGATATACTAAATCGCCGTGTGGTGTTTGCTCGAGAAAAAGAAATCCTGTCTGCTTTCAGCTCGTGAAGCCAATAATATATTTCTTTATTTCTGCAAAAAAAAAAGTTTCATACAGAAAAAAAAAATTTAAATGTAAATGTTCCCAGTCAAGAGCGAGAAATTAGAAATTCGGCTTTTGGTTGTTTTTGTCGTAGACATTTTAGTTGCGATTCGTCCAAATATCGGTATCTCGGATATAGCACATTCAATCAAAACGACAGTGTCACAGCAGATATGGTGATATTGAGAACACAGAGTCAGTTTTGGTTGATGGCATATCTTGAAAATGTTCTCTGTATTATTATAAACACGGTTTTGTCTGCAGGCCGAACTGAGAGAATTCATTTCATGCTTCACAAGCATAACAGCAGGAGGGCTCTTTATCGGGCAAACGCCACACCTCCTTTATATATCCATTGAATCGCGTGTCGTAATTTTGTATCTCGCAAAGCTTATAACAGTCATCAATCATCTATAAGAATTATAGCAATTGTATCTATGAATTAAGACGCGGAATGTAAGTCGATACAGTTTGAAACACCCGTGTATAATTTGACATTCATGATTAATCAATATATTTTGCTGCAATCATGCACATAAGCTATATAATACATGTATACTTGTGTTGTTTTCTTAACTCAAGCCCGGGTTGACATGTCCAGTTATTGTACTCACCTCGAACGATTTCTGGCCAAACTTGGTGAAATATAGCATTTACATGATTTTTTCCACAACGCAGAATTAATCTACAAACTGAATGTCATGTAGTGTCACAAAAATTTGATTTCATACGAACAATGGCTAAATGTTCGTCATAATGAAAGAATATTATTCAAATAGAAGTTCATGTGTATTTTAGTAATGTTACAAAGCGCCTCCGGCATCACCAAGGGTATAGAGTTTCGATGAGGTCATGGCCAAGGGTATAGGGTATAGATGAGGTCATTATCCGTTGGTAAGATAGGTCTAGCCCCGGGTAACATGACGAGAACGGCGGATAAACCCTCGGAAAAGAAGACGGATAAACCAGCGGGTAAGGTGAGAGGTAAGACTGGTACGGTATAACTGCGCATGCGTACATCCGGGCGCGCGTCGAGATCACCGGGTTTTCACACGCCACGCCGCCATGTTTGATGACTTACTTACCATTTATACAGAATTTGATCATGTGATACCTCGATTACAAGCCGTGTCTATTGTTGCGGTGAAAGTTACTGACCCCTGTAACTTAAACTAAGAGAAACTCTCTTAATTTTCGCACATAAAGTTAAAGGAATCAGAATCGCGTATACAACCGCCATACCACTATGTTTGCAATGACAAATCAATGATGACAGATCAACATATACAGAGAAAGATTTACCACAACCATTTCACGCTAATCGTCATATCAACACGGACGTGTACAATCATGTATTTACACCTCCTCGTATTATTACAGATGGAATAGAAACTTATGTGTTCAGCTCTATAATCCCACACAATAAAGAGGCGTCTGACATATACAACAACCACACCGGGTTTGAGATTGGGATTTAGACATCGACAAGGATATCGCTTGGCAGAATCACCTAGCTAAGCCTGATTGTCGATGTCCAATCTTCAATCCTGTGTAGTTGTGTTATGTCAGTCGCCTCCTATGCGTGCGGATTATAACATTGAGCCCATTCTGTATAAGTTTCTTTCCCATATAGAATAATACGTGGAGCAGGTGTAAATACATGACTGTGTAAGTCCGCACTGATATGACGATTGACGTGAAATGGTTGTGCTAAATCGTTCAATAGAACGCAACAATGGACAATGGCTATATTCGAGGTGTCACGTGATCAAATTCTTTATGAATCATACCTAATTCATCAAACATGGAGGCGTGGCGCGGGAAATCCCGATGACCTCGTCGCGTGCGCCCGGATGCACGCTTGCACAGTTATACCGTACCAGCCTTATCCGTCATCTTACTCGCGGGTTTACCCGCCATCTTGCCCGCGGGTTTACCCGTCTTACCCATCATCTCACCCGCGGTACACCTATCTTACCCGCGGGTTTTCCCGACTTACCCGCTGGTAGACTCCCCTTACCCGCGGGTAGACCTACCTTACACGGGGCGGAAAATCCGCGAGTAGACCCGGGGATAAAGACGTCATCTATACCCCATACACTTGCTCTTGCTTATTTCATGCCAGAGACTGCTTTTTTGCACTACTTATTCTATGTGTAAAAACATCTCCAAGTTGATTATACGACAACAGGACAAAGTTCTATTTTAATATTGAAAAAGAGAATAGTAGGCCTAAACCGTAAAATGAGAGAATGGGTTTATTTGAATAATATGTAACCATTTTAGTATAAACATGCAGCGCTCTTCAAATCCAGCCTTATTTCAGAGTCATTTCAGTAAAATGTGTTGTTTTTTAAAATGCCCCCAAAACGGTAAAAAAATCTCTCGAAGTACTTTTCAATGGCTTTGCCAGAATCATTATATTGTATAACCCAGTTCAACGACGTAATTTAGCCGAATATTTGGCGCATGCAATTGATTCACAACATTTCGCAATACTTTGGCAACCTATCCTTCACAGTGTTCGATATTTAGCCCACTGTTATTATTGTGTCGGTGAAAGTGGCTATATTCTTCAACATAAGGTGGGTATGGGCGGAGGGGGAATGGGGGCACGTTAGACTGAACTGTATCACAGACTCAACTGTTAAATTTTCAAATGCTCGTCTCTTCCCAGAACAGAGCATTATGCCAGTCCTCATTTCAGCCAACCAGCCGTCTATTAGACGATCAAAATTTCTCATAGCCAGTATCATTCCCCCCGCTATAGAAACCGACAATAGGAAATATAAAGGGGTCTGGCTGACAGGAAGGAAAGTACGCTTGACCTTATTGCTGGCATTGAGAGTGCAAAAAAAAGGCAAGGCGGTTGTCGCTCACCGTTCTCATTCACCAAGCCAAGAAGGCCCAGGCAAATCTCTTCAAGATTTGACAAGGTTCATACAGATGGGTCATATTATGGTTCATACTCCATGTAAGAATCACGAGACAATTCATACAATACCCAAGTCTAGGGGCAACAATGTGTCTGAACTTGTGCCCTTTCAGCTGCACAAAGACTCAGACAATAGAATCCTGTAAAGTATCTACCCATATTATGCACAGGTATTCTACACCAAGTCCGAAATACATCGTTTTCAGCGTAGAGACGTCAGTGATTCTGGGTGCAGTCCACACTTGCCACGATATCGCACAAAGTGTCCTCTCCCTAATTTCATAATAAGGAAGTCGCCCGAATTTGACAGCATGGTAATTCTTCTTCCCTTTCTACTAACTGATATCTATAGTATCACCCTGTCGGACGTCATTGTTTCTCCAAACGAGGACATAACAATTGCTTGTTGATCGCACCCACGCGCCTCTATTCGTATCCGGAATTGAATATCTGGCCGCCAAAATCCGCACTTTTTCCAGAAGTCAAACTGATGATTCCTTTATGGCGACAACATTTAAAAAAAAACGATTAGGTCGACCCCCCGATTTTGTCGCCATTTTAAAATGGTCAATGGGCGGGAAACACTTTAACGTGCATAAAAGAAAATTATTTCGCGCGTTTTCTCTGGGTTGTGGGTCGAATTCAACACATTTTCGTACATTTTATGGCGTTTACAGCAAAGTTGAAGACTGTTCAAGGAGGATTTCGCGTCTTTCCTTTTCAATTTCAATAGCTCGCTTGTCTCCTGAAAAAAATGGCATGAGTATGCCCAATTAGAAAATATATAATTTTACAGGGTTTTTGTCAAGGATTTTACATCTATTTATGACCTAAGATCCGAAACCATTCCTGTTTAAGCCGCACATCATTTAGGTGTGGACTGCACCCTCTGTGTATGTATCTTATACACGGTATATGTGTAGAAAAGATTCCAAGAATTGGACTGTGTAATATTTGTTTTATATTATAGTTTATTGTGAACGAAAAAATCTAGGATGTCTCTTGTGTAAACTAGTCCCATTGATATATTAAAACAGGTCACTTGAGTAGTTCTGCGCAGTATTAACTCTTAGGTACTGTTATGAAAAAAACTGATTGATGGGCCTTCAATTCTGAAACAGATTGGTACTGTGATGTAACCGGTCAGTACAAGTACCTTTCAGTTCTCGATTCTTTGCTATACTGTGTGGTGTCAATTTTAACAGTGCGGTCAAGCACTTTATGCAATATTCACAATGCAGTAGATAACTTCAGTTCGTAATATATGACACGGTTCTGGTGCACAAAAAAATAAAATAACTTTTTTTCTAATGTTAAATTTTGTTAGCTGGAATAGATCATGCCTAATCGTGACTTCATCTGGGTCATGCAAAAACATGAATCCATTTCAAGGAAATGTACTTATAAATCATTATAAATATTGGCTGTCGGCCAAGTCCTGATTGATGCATCTAAATGAAGTTTGGTTTCACTTTTTTTTATATAACATTTGATAAAAAATACTGTATCAAGGTTCCCAGTTACTTTTACAGTAAATTATCTAAAAACCCTTGGGATTCTTCAAAAAAGACTAATCTGCATTATGTCTTTCAGTAATAAACTTGCCCACATCAGCCCATCACTTGAACAATTAGGCATCCTACCGCTCTCAAAAATCATTGTCTATCTGATTATGTTATTCTCAACAACGCTCTCTCCATCCTAAAAAACTATTTCACAAAACTCTCCGATTTTCCATTCACTTAATTCCAACCAGACAAGCCAACTTCAATATTAAAACAAACAACAAATATTATCATTTTTTCTCAGCAAAGTCAAAGGCAATCCGAATTTGAAATTGTTTATCAATAGAACTGTCTTCTCACTAATATCAATCAAAACTAAGACTATTTGCTGGTATATTCACGACTATTTTTAAGAAGTATTTCAATATTCCTAAGACTCCAACCTGGGAAGTAGTATACAAAACCCCGCACAAGTCTCATTTGGACGAGTGCGCAGGTGTTTTTGCGCTGGTATGACGTCACTTCCGGTTTATGGGGGAGGTCAGGAGGAGGTGTGCGCAGAAGTGTTCTGCGCAAGTGTATGACGTCACTTCGGGCGTGACTTTGGGGATGTATTCCTCCGCGGTGATGCGGTCTGGCGGTGATGCGTTCTGCCTCCGCAGACAGAAAGTAGCCCCAAATACGTGGGTTTTCGTGAGAATCATCGGCAATCTTCAGGGGCGAAAGGGGCCCCTAGTGGACCGATTGGGTCGTGTGATGTGTCATAGTGAAGCGCTCCTCCAGGGCTATCCAGTCATGGGTGGGTGTATGTAAATTTAGGATTTGTTCCGAAAATATAAAAAGCCCCGGGCTCGGCCGCAGCGCGCGCATTATCCAGCCGCACGCGCGCGCGCGCGGGTTATCCGGCCGCACGCCTGTGCGGCATCACCGGAAGTGCGCGGGTGAATTTCGGGTCAAAAGGTCAAAGGCCACATTCAGGTCAAAAGGTCCCCCTTCCGGCAATGTTCGGCCCTCTCCGGGCCAATAGATAGCCTTTATCTGCCCTCCCAAAGCACCCAGGGAATGCACAGGGTCCCCGACAATATCGCCAGCACTATGCCCATGCTAAATGGCCAGTGCGGAACCCTCAGGTTTTCCCAGAACCGTATTGGCACGGGCAAATACATGAAACCCTGGAACTTATAGTAATAAACATAATCTATAGGTGCTGGACGAGTCTCCACTCGCCGTCTTCCTGGTCTTTACCCGTACCTCGAACCTCTATAGTTTTTTCACTCCACCTGTTGCTCTTGTATCTTGTAACTCCTCGTCAAAATTTGTGTGCAGGAATGCCCGCTCTTAACCTAGACCAAAACATGTACATGGTCAGTGGGCTGGTTCATTGGCTCTCTATTTTACTGTAGTGCTCTAGCATTGTTTTCTGGACATTGATTGGTTACATTTGGCCCCATCATAGGCCACTGGTTGGCTACTTTCTCAACGATGTTCAAGGCCAGTTTAACTGAATCCCACATGTCTGTTATAGCTTTCATGCATTATGCTGACACAGAAAACACACAAGCCAGGGTATTGAGATCTCATTTTGTTTTTTATTCAACAATGAATAACAACAACGTGAAAACTGAGGCCCAGAACAGGGGGCTTTGTACATTGAAATCGATAGAACGTAAGACCAGAACAGGGGGATTGTACATTGAAATCGATAGAAATTAAGCCCAGAACAGGGGGCTTTACGTGAAAAAACTTAAGCGCAGAACGGGGCTTGTACATTGAAATGATGGACGGCCCAGTAATATACGAGTACATCTCGTCAAACATCTGTACGATGGTAGATAAGGTTCGTCCCCGGCATCGATGGTACAGGTAAAACAAGAAATTTTGTGCGCACACGCTACTGTTCAGGCTTTGCAATGTTTGATCCATGAAGTCTGTTAAATCGCGATGGAGGGGTGGCAGGCCGTACGGGTCAAAGTATTCGCCCTCCTGTTCTGTCAAGTACACGGCCACCCAATGTTCACCGGGCCGATCCATCGGGTCCGTGTTGAGAACGTAAGCAGCAATATACACATGGTCTAATGGGAACACATCTCGGGCGAACACCCCTTGAAAGACCATACGTGTCACTGGGTCATTCTCCAGCACGGTGGTTATCTGGTCTGTATCCCTGTTAGGTGGCAAAATCACACAGGATATTGCGCGTCTGGTCCACTTGAATGATGTTGTCAAACTCGGCGTAGCAGATCACATTGACGGTGGTCCGGAGGGCTCGTACAAAGTGGATTTCCAGCCGTAAATTGCCTCGCTTGGCGAGGGCCAGCTGATGGTCGTTCTCTAAGGTGGGGGTCAGATCGAAACAGAACAACTTCGTCCTGGTTGATTTGTCCGGCGGCTGTAAACAGGTTCTGATAGGCTCGAATGAAATTTCCGCGCCCAACGTTCGGTGTTAAGGCCGTGGCTGGGACCTGTTGTCCGTCCACATGCAGGGCCACAAAATTGATGCCGGAATGTTTAAAGTCAAACGGATTCTCTGGGTAGGCTCTGCTGAAACTGGTATTTTTCACAGAGGTCAGGATCAATCGTTTGGATAGTTCCCCCAGGAGCAGGTATTCTTTGTTGGCGCCCATATTTCCAGCAGGCACAGAGAACACTTTGGTGTGCACACGTCAGGGGTAGGGTACTGGGCTGGTTTTGTTTACAAGGCTTTGAGGTGTCCCAATTGAACGGCTGGATTCGGTTTCACTTTTCGGACATACAGGACTGCGTCTTGGATGACGATCTTATAGTCGGCTACATGCCCCTCTACGTCAGTGGCTATCAAGGCGAAGGTCGGAGGGGCCCGTTTCAAGAGGTACCGGTCTTGCATGAAAATGTCTGCGTGCAGTCGACCCATGAGATCCACCGAGGCGCCGTTTGCGGTGAGAGACTTCCGTTTGTTATATCCCGCATTGTCCACTGTGCCCATGTGCTCGGCTGTGTCCTGATAGAATAAAGCGGCTGTCAGCTGAGATTTTTTAACCTCTCGTCCATACGACAAGAGCGTCTCGATGTAGGCTCGATATGGGTGCGTGTTGGTCAAGTCACTGATGAGTTTGTCGCTGAGAAAAATATCCACCTGTTGAAGCATAGAGTGCAGCCAGAGATTCGTCGGGCCCACCGTGGCATTGTCGACGATTCTGGAGCCATCCGCATTGACGACCTTGGCTTTCACATACAAGTACGTATGGGCTAAATCCACATAGGCCGTATCTGCGTTACTGATGGAGAACTCGATGGGCCCTGTTTCGTTGATGCTGGAGAGCGGGAGATGCTCCACCCATAATCCTTCTTCGGCACTGGTCTGTGTGGACGGGACGATCCACACATCAAATTCACTGTTGGTGGAGGGGCAGGACTCTGCGTGGATTAAGGACATGTTTTAAGAAAAGATATCCTGGGTCTTCGATGTGCGTCGTCGCTGGGTTGGTCGTCGACTGGTGTGTGGTCTCGGTGGTGCAGGTATTTTATTCCCTACGGTGCGTTGTGCTTTGGCGACCAACACACCTCCTGCTTCTTGGGCCTGTCGTTTCAGTGTTTCAGTGCATCAGCGGCGACTTGCAGTCCACTGCGTATCGCTTGTTTGCCGATTGCTTTTATCCCACGCCTCATCAAGGGTAAGAACGTTTTGACGATATTCGCGAGTATGTTCGCCAGCCCGTGTCCTCGTTGCATGCGTGCAACGCTAAAGACCGGAAGGCCACCCCCGGCATGTTGGGCATAATAGTCCATATAGCTGCGTGCATCGCTACTTTCATTATACAAAGTGGGGAGAACGTGCTTGTCGGAAATGAAGTGTCAGCACCACTTTCCCTCGTTGGAATGCGACCGGTCGTCCCGTGTCATCTCTTATATCCACCGTGATAGTGTTGATGTCGGTTTGTCGTACGGGTAGGTAGAGCATGTGGGTGAAACTGTTGGTGACTTGATCTCCATACAGCTTTTTAATGGGGACCACCCGTAACAGAGATGTGTTGTCGACCACGTCCGAGTAGACGCAGAATCAGTACATACCCGACTTCATATCCATCGGGATCTGGCGATGGGCCTCGAATGGACCCGTGTAGGTCGGGTGAGCGAGACCCAGCATTTGCTGTAGGATAGGGCTCAATAAGACATTCACCGGAAAAGGTTTTTATGCTTTATATCTCTATGTTTTATGATATAAGTTTGAACAGGTAATGAGTAATTCTGTAACACTTGTGTCAATAACATCGAGCTAACCGTACAATTATTACATGATTTACCACGGTTATGTGAAATGTGCATGTGTCAAGTGCAGGTATTCATTAAAAGATTCCATTTCACACGTCGGGTGAGGAAAGAGACGTCTGCTTCCACACAAGTAACAATCGAATAAAACAAACAAATAAATTACAAGACGAAATTTCCTTCTCAAGTTTAACTGTTGTATCCATCGGGAAATTGATGAACAGAGCGATACAAATAGGCATATATCCACGTAATTTCCCAACAGCTGACACAGCTGACAAAATCGCTCCCCATTTGAGAGACCACATAAACTCGTCCACTGACATTGGCACGATGCCAACCGAGACGGGAGCATCATACCAACATCAGTGGACGATTTTTTTCAAAGTAGGAGAGAAAGGTTGTCTTAGTTTAAAATATGTTTTCAATCTTTCATTTTAATCTTTGTTGATAATCAATTTGAGTAGTGCAATAGAATAGAAATAATGTTTCCATAGGCGTGCTAAATGGTTATTTTACGCACGGTTAGTGTGGCAAAGTTTATAAATTTCAGCTCGCCCTTGCCCTAAAATACAAACTTTCCAACACTAACCGTGCGTAAAATAACCATTTAACACGCCTCTGAAAACATTATTTCTTAAATGTATGCTGTCTATCAATAATATACCATGTTGTGTTATAGTGTCTTAAAGCCTGAGTTTTGGAAAATTCATCAACCACCAAAACTGAAAATTTGATTTTTGGTCCGAATTTGGTCAAAACTGACCACTATGTCCGAAAAACGCAACTTTGGGATGGGCATCCACCCCTACGTTTTAGAGCATGATATTCAACAGACATGTAGCATAGTTTCCAGCTTCTAACAAAAAATGCCATGTTAAATGTTATTTTGCCTACGTGGCCGACCGACTATATGTTAATATTCCAGATGGATCTATACGGTGTATGTATAGTATTTTTCCATTGCAGATTATGTAACCTATCGGTCGGTCTGGCATCCTAAACCCACTTAATTGCTCGATGTCCTTGGATCTATGTCTGACTAGACTATGTTATTGGGGAGTTTGTCTGGGATATGCGATACAATCATATTATTATTAGCGAACATCATCGTTTGTATTATGCTCCGTAATACCTACCCTGTATCTTCACAATACGTTATTATGGCACAATAATAGTGTTTACAGCAGACAGATTTCCGAGATAATAAACGGAACCGATATACGCCGAATTATTATGAAAATACGGCTGCTGATATTATCAAAATTTAGATAATTATAGAGCTTTCACATCTGTCTCCCAAACTATATTGTTCCCTCTCCAGACTTGTGTCCTACCTCTATTTCAGTGTCATACTGTCCTCTTCCCCGAGAATAGGAACGTATATAGAGAGAAGACATCTGGTCCACTTGATATTGATATATATTACGTTCAACAGCGCTAGCTCTCATTGACAGACCCAAAGACTGTTGGTACAACACTTTGTTAATCAATTCCAGTAGCCAATTGTACGGAGTCAGAGACTGTGGGTAATACACTTTGTTAAACAATTCCAGTACAACACAGAGCAGTATAACCACTTGCTAACCAAATCCGGAATAATAATGTTGATTGCCCTTGTGGCTTGTTGAAATTGAGGGTGCTCCAGGCTTTTGTAAGTATAGTATAATTCATTACAAGTACCTGGTATACCAAGGTAAAACAAGAGTGTATCAAATATGGGACGGCGAGATAACATTTATCTGTTGTGGATACTGTGCTATGAAGTGTGCGGTACACTTACTAACATTTTCATTTGACTCGGATCACAAAATATTTGAGGTTCATCATTTCCCCCATCGTACAAAATATGTACACTGGATATGAAGTGAAACAGCAGTATTGTCGCAGTCACTGATAGATAGATATACCTAATTTAATGCTATCTGGTAAAATGCCCCCCCCCCCCCTTACAAAACTTTCGGCGCTATCTCCGGAACGACAAAAAATAGAGAGCTGAAACTACGTGACTTTATAGTTTATCCTATTGGGGTCATTTTGAGCCTATTTGCATAACCGCCCGAGCTAAGGATCATGGCCAAATTCAAGTTGGCGGTCACGTGCGGTACCAGAATAAGTGATGTTTTTGTCATATTTCTTCAAAATTTCTGCTTTTCCGCGATGAAAAGTGGGCAAAAACTATTTTATTTCACATCACACTAATATTCACTAATTTATCATGCAGTTTTTACGGAGAAATTGCATGAATAAAAATTCGGAAAATCGGACCGAAAACTCCACCAAAAAATGCCGTTTTTTGAAATGACGTCACTGTGACGTCATCAAAGCGACCATCTTGGATTCTTTTTACATTTGCTGATACAGCTTGACCCAAGGGTATAGTGCGGTAAGTTTCAGCCCCCTAGCGCAAGGGGTAAAAAAAATCATTATGGGGGGGGAGATAAAAAACTGAGGACGTTTAGCCAGAGAATGTATGATTGTGTGCTGGTATAGCTCCGACCTGATATGCTAGAATATAAGTGCAAAACTTTCTGAACTAATGATTGGCCAAAAAGTCTATCAACAAGGTTTGTTGGATTGTAGTGAGTGAGTTAGACTATCGTATCCAACAGGATAGATCGGACTACTCACAAGAACACTAACTACGGTACATATCGTATTGGATTGAGGATTTCAATCTGGTAGATTGAATTTTCTGTCTACAGCAGATTCATTTTATCGGTTTCAATCTATTAGATTGAATATTTTCAATCCCATGAAAGATTGGTCACTAGTTTCGGTCTAATGGATTGAATTTCAATCTACGTCATTAGTATCTGTATAGAATATACAGGTTTGCCTTGTTATACTAGTCATAATAGTGAATACTCATTTAGTAATTTCATATCAACAGCCTATTATGCATTATTCTTTAATTGTGTGTTTTGATTTCACTGTTTGTACCCTGCTCCATTGTGAGCGTATATGTACAATAAAATTGAATTGAATTGAATATTGGTTTACTTTACTTGCTTTGTAGCCATGCACAAATGTACGGAAGCGTATTAGTAGTGCCAGTGTGGAAAAAAAAAATCCGAGATTTATCTCCTAATTAGGACTTATTATCTCCTAATTAGGAGAAAATTATCTCCTAATTAGGACTTATTATCTCCTAATTACTGACCCATGGGGATGTATTGCTCCACGGAGATGCGGTCATGTCCGATGGTGTTGCGGTCATGTCCGGGGAGAGGCCTCCGCGCACAGAAATTAGTCCCTTGTCAACGAGACTTCAAATACTCGGGTGGTCGCTGACCAGGGGTTTGCGTCATAATACCATGAAACAGATGAGAGAAAAACAACAACAACAAGGATGACTGATCACTCATTTTATTTTCCCTTCCAGTACATCATACCCACGCTGGGGGAGCCGCGTTGGGTATGTTTACAATTGAAGTAGTCTTTTGTCCAATCAGAAGCCGTCCTTTGGGAGAGTTCAATCTTTGTTCGGTGTAACCTACGCATTGTCGGGCAGGCCAGCATACCGTCCAGGCAGCATGTCCTGAAACAGTTGTTTGCGTATTCTGATCGTATTTTCCAGATCCTCCGTGGGTGGTAATCCCATATCCTCTTCCAAGTGACGCTTGGTATTCATGATGGACCTGTGCGTGCGGTCGCCATTCAGCTCGGGGATGGGGCAGCCGGGAGCTCAGAGCTCCCGCATTCACTCACTCGCTCGCTCACTCACTCGGTCACTCACTCACCAGCGTGGGGGGCATCACTGCCTTAAGACGGGTGCTGGGCATGCCTCACTCCCGGACGTCCGGAGCTTTCGGAGCTCGGAGCTCGAAGCTCTTGGAGCCCTCGGAGCTCTTGGAGCTCGGAAGTGACGTCATCGTAGCATGCGTACACACCTGTGGTGCACCCTGTACCCTATAGCCCTTAGATAATTTTCTCCTAATTAGGAGATAATAAGTCCTAATTAGGAGATATTAAGTCCTAATTAGGAGATAATAAGTCCTAATTAGGAGAAAATGTTCTCCTAATTAGGAGATAATAAGTCCTAATTCGGAGATATTAAGTCCTAATTAGGGGATAATAAGCCCTAATTAGGAGATAATTTTCTCCTAATTAGGAGATAATAAGTCCTAATTAGGAGATAATAAGTCCTAATTAGGAGATAATTTTCTCCTAATTAGGAGATAATAAGTCCTAATTAGGAGATAAATCTCGGAAAAAAAAATTCACACTGGCACTAATACGCTTCCGTACATTAGATGCGCCTTCACCTAGGCTTCACTTTGATACCTCACTCGACCCAATCGGACCATGCAGCGTATTAGAAGTCGGGGGACTACTTTCTGTCCGCGGAAGCTTTTTCCCGCGACCGCATCACCACCAGATCGCATCAGAATCGCGGAAGAATACATGCCCAGGGGCCCTTTGCCGGAACTATAGTGACCCTGAGGTAACAATTGGAACTCTTCTCTGTTGGGAGGTAGCTTTTTCCCCTAATATGCAAATTTTTGAGGTCATGGCTGCCACAAGTTTAAGTGCAAAGAGGTCAATGCGCGGTTTTTTCCGTAGACTATACTAACATCGTATTTCACGATGCATACCGGATGTATACAATTGATAATAGATATACTCAAACGCTTGATTCGCTCAAGCGAGCGTGGAAATTGATTCCGCTCAAACTTGAGTTCATAGATCACTCGAATTTGATTGAATTTCACTCAAACTCGAGTGACTTATAACGGAAATTTGAGTAAGATAAATTTCCACTTCATCGCGAGTAAATTCCAGTCAAGATTTTTAACCCTATCTGGCCTGGGCTTTTTTGGACCTATATTTTTCTTACCCTTGAGCTAGGGGGATGTAACTTACCATAGTATACCCTTGAGTCAAACGTCACCAGAAAATGTAAAAAAAAATCAAGTGACGTCATGTTCAAAAACGGCATTTCTTGGTCGATTTTTCTGTCAGATTTTTCAAGTTTTTGACTTATGCTATTTCTCTGAAAAAACCTGCATGATAAAGTAGTAAATATTAGTGAGATGTGAAATAAAATAGTTTTTGCCCACTTTTCATCGCGGAAAAGCAGAAATTTTGAAGGAAAACGACGAAAAACGAAAAATCACCTTTCTTTTTTACCCCATTGGCCGCCGTCTTGAATTTGCCATTGATTCGTTACGTTTATCGTACGGAGATAGCGCAGATAGTTTGGTAGGGGAGTAGGGGCATTTTGCCAACCTCCGCTCCCCCCCCCCCCCTCAAGGCCTGGTAGGGTTAAGAGAGTACATATTTGATCATTCGCTCGTTAATTCTGCGCCTTTCAATAGTAGCCCCACAAAATTCGGTGATATTAGACAGTGTGACACTATTTTGGGGATAGAATAATCGCGCTTTAATGGACATTCGATTTCAGTTTCTATATGAACCATACTGAAGTGTATATTTCAACGGAATGAGAAGCTGTCAAAGGGTCAGCCTGCGTTGTATTTCCACCGAATCTCGTTGTAATATCGCGTCGCGACCAAGCCGCGACCTAACCGCGAGGTAATCTCGTCTGATTTTTTCCTTCGAAATGAAAGGGCGAGATCGCCAGTGGTCGCATCCGGCTTCCATATTTGACTACGGGAGTAAATGGGAAGAATAAATAGTAAATAATGTCCCTTCTCATACTTGTTCTTATAGAAAGCGCTAGTGTTCTTCTTACGTTGCAAATCGGAAATAAAATAGGCACCGGACATTTTCCCTACATGGCATTCTTTCCTTGTACATCGGTCATAGAACCGGGAAGAGCTTATCTTGTCCATGCACCAGTATACCAGTAACTAAATAAAAATTGGGTTTTCCCCGTATATAGGTATACGGTACTGTGTATGATTTAATGTTGTGTCACGAGACTAAATGTTTACAATAATTCACTTGACCTCGTCTATCAATATTTGGAACGTGTAAAGGCATCCAATAAAAGCCTGTACCGTAAACTTCTCATTGAACCGTCATGGGACTAAATTCATTTGATTTCAGAGAATACAGTAAATCAGCAGCGAAGGTGCTGGGAATGGTGTACGGACATTTCCCCCATGGACATTTCCCCCAGTGGGCATTTCCCCCAGTGGACATTTCCCCCATCCTATATTTTTAGGTTATTTTGAACATAGTTATTAAATAATTTGGCCATAACACAACTTTTTTTATATATTTTTTATTTTCTATATATAAGGATATAAGAATTTCCACATGTTTTACGATAAATGAGTCACATAGTGATAAGATATTATTATACAGTCTTATAGTACATTTTAAAACAATAGAAAAGCAGGGTTAGAAACAAGAGTTTTGAATTTGATCAGTGATTTACGAGGGAGCGTAGCCACCAAGTCTGAGGCCAACGGCTGAGGGAGGGGGGTGGGGGGAGTCTTAGAGGGGGTACTTGTAGAACAAAATTATATTGTTTAAAAATACATCTTTTATTTTACCAATATGTGATGTTTTCTTAAAATGTTAAAATATATACTATGTATATGAATATTATATGTTATCACTATGTGATTATATTTTTTTTGGACAAATTATTTGAAAACTATGTTCAAAATAACCAAAAAATATAGGTTATAGGTGGGGGAAATGTCCACTGGGGGAAATATCCACTGGGGGGAATGCCCACTGGGGGGAATGTCCATGGAGGAAATGTCCACTGGGGGAAATGTCCACTGGGGGAAATGCCCTGGATTCGCTGGGAATGGTCAAGTTAAACTAGAGGTAAGTTTCCTGTAGGCCTAAACCATACTTATCGTTCGCAAAACGGGATACGAACAAAAGCCCAGGGGGGACAAAAGTCCCAGCAGACAAAAGCCCCATCAAACTTTTCAAAATAGTTTAAATTCAAATTCTCTACTTTCAATTAATGTTTTATCAGCATTTAGGTCAAGGTACGTGATTTTTTTTAGTAACCCTATCTGGCCTGGGCTTTTTGGGACCTGTCCAGGGCTGGGGGGAGGGGGTTTGCGAAATGGCTCCCCCCCCCTAATTATTTTTCTTATCTCTTGAGCTAGGGGGCTGAAACTTACCAAACTATACCCTTGGGTCAAGCTCTACCAGAAAATGTAAAAAAAAATCAAGATGGCCGCTTCAAAAACGACATTTTTTGGTCGACTTTTCGGTCGGATTTTCCGATTTTTTTATTTATGCAATTTCTCCGCAAAAACTGCATGATAAATTAGTAAATATTAATGTGATGTGAAATAAAATAGTTTTTGCCCACTTTTCATCTCGGAAAAGCAGAAATTTTGAAGAAATGTGACAAAAACATCACTTTTCTGGTACACCACGTGGCCGCCATCTTGAATTTACCCATGATCCTCTGCTCAGGGGGTTATGCAAATGGGCTCAAAATGACCCCAATATGATAAACTATCAAGTCCAGGAGTTTCAGCACTCCATTTTTCGTCGTTCTGGAGATAGCGCAGAAAGTTTGGTAGGGGGGCCATAATGCCCCCCCCCAGGCCAGGTAGGGTTAATCGATTTTTTAGTTGTGACAATGATTAGAACCTCAAGCATGAAATCTTTCTCGGTGTATGTATATGCTGAATTTAAATAGCAAAACATTAAAAAAAATACATTGGTCATGAAATATTCAGAAAAATAATCTGTCTTTGTCACAGGGGCTCGTTACCGTTGTTAATTGGTTAATCAGGTTATTTATCGACCCCCCTCTATAATCAACCTGGTTAACCAATTAACAACGGTAACGAGCCCCTGTGGTCATTGTCTGAATATTTGAGAATTACAAAGAATTATTTTTTGTCAATTAAGAAATCTTAGAACTTCGATTCCATGTCTGTCTGTGATTCGGTTGATTTGCAGTCAACAAACATGTGAGAGAAGTACACAAACAAGTACACTGTTGGTTTGGCAATTCTTTTGAAGGATTCTTAAAATTCTCCCAGTATTGTTTATGCGTTAGTTGAAAGTGGTAATCTGTGAATAAGTGTTGTTTTAAGTGATGTGTATTGTGTTCAGTGTTAAATATACAATTAAATTAAAAATATTATCTATTGTAGAATTTTTTTCGTTGCCTGCATGATATGGGACGTCTGTGCGCATAGGGTTTTTGTCCTGGATTCCTGCAAAACTCAATTCTTGGTCTACACACCACTGTGGTCCATTTATAGGCTTTGATGCCACAGGTAACTCTCTTGTGAGATATTTAATGGAGTATGAACATGTTTATTTCCAATAAAAAGGGTTTAACCACAGGGTTCAGTAAAACGCACAAGCTGACCAGAAACAAAATCATCTTAACATATACAGATATAAGGAAGACTGGGTATCTTTGGCTCCTCCCAACATATTCAACAAGGAATATTTTTATTTAGGAATAAGTCATGAACTTTAAACCCACCTGATTGGCTGAAAATCTCATGTGGAGCCAATTTGTCTTCCAATATGGAATATTATTATAGTATCGAACTAGTTTAGACGTCAATCTCGGTCCATGTGTATCAAATGATTTCATCATCGTATTCATGTTTTAACATTACAGTTTGAAATATATTATATGATGTATTTGTTCTTATTTTGAATGGTTATGGGAAAAACCCCCCAAAAATCACTTTCCTTGGAATGTCATGTGCTTAGACTGAGCCAATTTCCACGGTCACGAATTAGTTCAAAGCGTGAACGTAAAATTAGATTGGTGTATGAAGATGCGAAATGTTGGCGGGTGCGATTTTCGTTGAATGAAATTGACATTCGGGAGTGAAACTGTCAGTCATTCTACCATATAAGGAAGACTGATTACCTTTGGCTCCGCCCAACATATTCAGGGCGACCGTCGTTTTCAAGAAGACGTTTTCTTCAGAAATAACCGAAGAATTTGAAACGCTCCTGCTTTGCTGAAAATCTCATGCGGAGACAATTTGCCTTCTAACTCTAACTATAACCTGCTGTTTGTTTCTCGGAATTATACACAGTGAACTAAATATATATATGGCCATCAGGTAATGTCAAAATCCCATTCCTGACTTGTACATGCGCTAATCGTCACGAGACATGTAAATACTTGAGATGGAACCCACAGGAAACGAGTTCAAAGCCTATATGACAGGTTCTTTTGTTCGCGCTGTTGCCAGCTCTGGAAAAATTCAAGTTCTGTTCACGTCCACAGTATATCGTGGATATAAAATCTTAAGTATAACCTGGGATTAGTATATATTAATCAGTGGTGCAATAAAAACTTGTCTTTCAGAAGGTACCAGGGGTATCTTATATATTTTGAAATACAGTCTTGATGTCAATGAAAATTGATTTGTACATTTGTCCTGCATATATGTCAGTCGATTTAACGAAAAAGTATCGCTAATTACAACATTCCTGCCAAGCACAATGTATATACTATGTGAAATTTCAATGTTGTATGATAAATTGTCTCCGGAATATCGCCGTAAATATCTGTGATATATTACCTGGAACAGACAGTGGTTCTGACGCTATTCCGTTACACCTGTGACGTCTCAGGCGGAGACGTTCAGCACAGCCGTTATGTTGTGGAACAGACGACGTCATGGGCGCTGATTTTTACATGACCGGTCTGAAGCGCATTTACCAGAAAATCGTTTTGAACCAAATCTAATGGAAATATTTTATTTGCAGGGAGAAATATTTCGATCATCATTTAGAATGTTTATATTGTACATGCATATTATTTTACTCGCTAGACCTTGAAGCAAGCCACAAGAACGAAGAAAACAAGTCTTTAACCCCCAGAGAACAGGCGAATAAATCAGGATTCCTTGCAGGTAGGCTATTTGAAAATGTCTTTCGAAAAAAATGCGCTCTTCAGTTGCATAGAAATGGATTTATGATTGAACAAAATGTGCTTCCCATCCATTTTATTTTTCATTTTATTTTTTGTTTTCGTGGCATTTATATAGGGAGGATTCCAATGGGGATAGTTCACCTCGCCAGGCGGCGCTACTGTTTTGTAGGGTAATGACCATTCACCAAGCCGCGATCCGTTTTCCGCTTTTTACAAACAGCTCGAAATCTAATCTCACCAACAGGCAACAAAAATGTAATGAGCTGTTACATTATTATGCGCGCGGTGTATTACGCGAAACATGTCACATAATCTAGTTTCTAACTATGCAGTTATGTCAACCATGCCATTATATATTTCAATTATGTCATGAATAACATCAGTACGGTATTATATGAAGACAAACGCAAACGAACTCTTTTTGGGTAGAGCAGTTTTACAAAATTTACAGAGTTGTGACGCGGCTTAGCAACAAAATGGCGGACTTTTCATTGAAAAAATGACGGGGATGGGAGGGGTGGGTATCTATGACTACAACCTGAAAATAGAACCGGTACGTTCTTTCATTCATGCATTATCCATCACGCGCTGGTAATCCATGCCAATCAAAACCACAAACCAATGGAATATCATCGAATCATACGAACTGTCCCTTCCGTTCTACATTTTTACTACGGTGGGACAGAGATCATTCCTGCAGCCGTTTAGACGAAAGGTATATGCAATCGAAGCCAGGAGATTGGGTAATGACATGGCGTAGCGTCATAAAAAGAAAAGTTACGCCCATGTGCAATAAAGAATTGAATTGAATTGAATTGAATTGAATTGTGCGGATGCTCTGGCATTGTGATGTTGCTTGATAGACTAGTACCCATCCACTGCGCATGATCGCTATCGACCCAACGTTATTAGACGACAGCGATCAGTCTAGTTGCTTTATTGACGCAGTCTCGAACCCAGAGTCATCCGATCCAGTCCCCCCATCAAAATTTGGTTGCACGGTCACCAATACAAGCTCTGATTGGATAGTCCACGAAGACATAGAACTGGAAAAAAATATTTAGAAAAAACGAGAAAGAAAATGGCACTAATAAATTCCTCAATTAATTTATGGCACACATTGCAAGAAAAAAATCCACACACGTGAGCGTTATGGCGTCGGCACTGTAGGCGAAGACCATCCAACATGGAGGTTCATCGTCAAGCAGTCTCTGAATGCCACCCGCGAAATTTGAATCCTCCTGAATTCAGTTGCTTAGAAAAACATACTATAGTGGTCTAATGTTGTCAGGTTGTCGTACAAAAAGGTCGAGATACTGGCGCAAATTATGTTCTGATCAGCTGATGGTGCCCTACTCTCTCAGAATGCACTTACTTGTATCCGAGAAACAACGATTCCTCCTCGAGATTCCTCTCCATCACTGGCAACAGCAGTGTGCCGGGTAGAACGTTTACGACTTCCGGGATATCGGACAAAAACTATTTTGCAAAGGATCACGGGACCAAAAATCTTGGCAAATCGAACGAGCGTGTTCCCAGGGGTTAGCTGAAGTGCGGTCATTTTCCAGCGACGGAAGCGACCCCTGGGGCGAGGTTGTTATTGACGTTGTCGTAAAACCCAGTATTCACTGCAGTGGGCATGCGCGATCACTGATAACACTGGTGTGAACTATTCCCATCGCTAAAAAATATGACACCCCAGACAAACCATTCTCGTTTCTTTCTTTTTTTCTTCTTTAGATAGTCAAACTACCTAATTGATTGTGTGAAACTACAGTTTTGATTTGAGGTGTGATTTAGGTGAGGTTACAAGAGAATTTATAGGTAGAATATTCATTTGTACAAAGAAAACCCCAAGAAATCCCTCAAAAATACTAAAATAGACCAGTGAGCACATATTCATAAATCATGTCTCAATTTATATCTATACAACTGAAGATCAGAATTATTCGAGGCTGATATTTCAGTATGTAAACTTCAAGAAACAAAATGGCACGTTTTGGATTGACAGAAAAAATCGGCTTCATTACCGTCAGACACAAAGGAGTCCTCGTTTGAAAACGTCCCATCTTGCAGCAATTTTCATTTCTGCCTTCTAGATCTGATTCAGCTCTTTAAATTCTTGACATAAACTGTGTAAACTTGGTTGTCTCTTCAACAGATCCCTATGAAATAACCAGATAGAAATGGGTAACGTGACATTCCCAGTCCGAATGTCGGTGTCAGAGAAGTACATCGTCGGGTTTGAATTCTCCAGGTTTCACAGAGGTTCGCGTCACAGTTGCTACAATGCGAAATTTTACGATTACCAACACTACGGACCTTTACACGAAGAAAAAGGTGTGGTCCGTGTACGGACAGACAGACCGGAAATGAACAAATCTTACTGGTAATCGCACATAGACAGGACAAATCAGGCCCAATATGTCGCATCTCGGTGGAATTCAGAGCCTTCCGTGGTGTCCAAGAAGAGAATAAACATTCCCATCCTTGTTTGTGTAGAAGTGGACGAGAAGTCAACGTTGTTGAGCAGGCTGTCCAGTTGGCGATCAACACCCGTTCAAGAATACGAATGGGTTTTGGTTGGCCGCCGCATAAATAACGTTGAACAACTGAGCATGAATAACTCGAGCAGTCATTCGGATCTGGTCGCATTTTCACACTTTTCCTGGTCTGTCACCTCGGGCGACATGGTGATCTGTGACTTCAAAGGACAAGCGACTGACCAGAACTACGATCTCCTAACCCCCGTGATACATTCCAGGGACCGTCGATTCGGTTCCAAGGACGAGGGTCAATCAGGAATTGACCAATTCTTCCGCAGTCATGTTTGTAACCATCTCTGTAACCTCTTCCCGCATTCAGGATCTAACATCTCGTTCCCATTCCCATAAAATCTCGTTCGTGGCAATCTGGAGATGAATATCTCGCATCAACGGGTTTGGGAATGAAACCAATTTGCATAGAAAAATCTTGGAGACACAGTCTAGGCGATCTGCCATAATGTATCGGTCTTTCTGGATTTTCGTGGATTTGATCATCTGGTTCCCGCGAAAAAAAAATTAAGCGCAATTAATTATTGATAAGCACATACGCAAAATTAAGAATGAACCAGGTTCCATAGATACAACATAAAAACAAATCTGGGCGATCTGCAATAATTTATCTTTCTCTCTGAATATTTTTGGATTTGAAGATCTGGTTTCCGCAACAACAAAATTGTCGAAATTGATTTTTAACAAGCGCATACGCAAAATTATGAAAGAAACCAGTTTCCATAGAAAAATCTTGAAGACAAATTTGAGTGATCTGAAATAATTCAACGTTCTCTTTGAATATTTGTGGATTTGAATATCTGGTTGCCGCAAGTCACAGCTGATTTCAGCCAATCGCATACGAAACATTCTCGGGACCAAGCAAATCCAGAAAATGTTATCACCTGATTCCATTATCGCATTTTATGGTGAATGAGGAATGAGTGCGAATTTTCGGCCATCACCTTTTAATGTCGATAAGGTCTGGTCAACACGTTTTACGATGACGGACACCGAGTGATGATCAGGCCTCGCCATTCTAAACTGGTGATGGCATAAAATTTGCACTCATTCCTCACCGTCTTAGGTGATGCTAGGATAAGGTGATGGCTCTAAATCATTTCATTTCTTGGGCGACGCTGTCATCAACTTTTGGTGGTAGCTCTCACCTTTTTCGCTGGCTGTGAGGTTCACCGTACCCGGAGAGAATACCACATGGGAATGATGTTGTGCTCGCGACGACGAGACGCAATAGGGGGTATGCGCAATACTATCTAGCCATCGTTTTCACTTCCGTTTTGCCGTTTCTCACCTTTCTAACCAATCGATATCCAGAACTCCCACTTCCTGCCTATCCAGTGTCTCTATCGTGCAAGTCTCCCATTACCAGGCAATATAGGACCTAGTCTGTTTTCTTGTTTTACTGTGCTATTGCTTTCTATCCACATTTTTGCATTGTAGATAACCTTGTTTGCCTTTTTGTTTTTATTTTTTTATTTATCTATTTTTGTTTTGTTTTGTATTTTTATCATTAATATTTTTTTTATTTTTTTATTTTTTATCATTATTTTGTCTTTCTTTTTGGTAGGGAGGGCGGCAATACGGGAACTGTATCTATTCAGACATCTGGTGCGAGATGTATTAATAGAGAACATATTGGTTTCATTCCGTTGACTTGAGCTTATCCTTCATCAGCGGTGAATCTTGACCACTGTATACCGCAAATACCGCAAAATAAATGGATCAATTTCATCTGAAATTGTAATTGTCCTGCAATGGGTCATCGCATTCTTGACCGGATGAACGACAAATATACATGAAAGACGATAACTAGAGGTGTCGAGCAGCTTTTAAATGTTATGGCTAGTCCCGAACTACGTTCTACATGTACCAGGAAAATGTTTGATATTGTATTTTTTATGGAAAAGTTATGTCTAACTTTTACTATGATATACTAAATCGCGGTGTGTTGTTTGCTCGAGAAAAAAATTCTGTTTGCTTTCAGTTTGTGAAGCCAATAATATATTTCTTTATTTCTGCAAAAAAAAATGTTACATACAGAAAAAAATATTTTTAAATGTAAATGCACCCAGTCAAAAGCGAGAAATTAGAAATTTGGCTTTTGGTTGTTTTTGTCGTGTACATTTTAGTTGCGATTCGTCCGAATATCGGTATCTTGGATATAGCACATTCAACCAAAACGAGAGTGTCACAGCAGATATGGTGAAATTGAGAACACAGAGTCAGTTTTGGTTGATGACATATCTTGAAAATGTTATCTGTATTATTATAAACACGGTTTTGTCTGCAGGCCGAACTGACATGACTGAGAGAATTCATTTCATGCTTCACAAGCATAACAGCAAGAGGGCTCTTTATCAGACAAACGCCACACCTCCTTTATATATCCATTGAATCGTGTGTCGTAATTCTGTATCTCGCAGAGCCTATAACAGTCATCAATCATCTATACTAATTATAGCTATTGTATCTATGAATTAAGACGCGGAATGTAACTCGATCCAGTTTGAAACGCCCGGGTATAATTTGACATTCCTGATAAATTAATATATTTTGCTACAGTCACGTACATAAACTATATATTACATGTACTTGTGTTTTGTTTTGTTTTTTTTTGTTTTGTTTTCTGTATTTCTTTTTAACTCAAGCCCGGCTTAACATTTCCAGTTATTGTACTCACCTCGAACGATTTTTGGCCAGACTTGGTGAAATATAACATTTACATGAGTCTTCCACAACGCCGAATTAATCTATAAACTGAATGTCATATAGTGTCACAAAATCTGATTTCATACCAGCAATGGCTAAATGTTCGTCATAATGAAAGAATATTATTGGAATAGCAGTTCAGGTGTATTTTAGTAGTGTAAAAAGGCGTCTCTGGCATCACTAATGGTATATGGTATAGATGAGATCATGACCAAGGGTATAGGGTATAGATGATACCGCGGATAGGTCTACCCCCGGGTAAGATGACGAGAAAGGCGGGTAAATGCTCGGATAAGATGACGGGTAAACCCGCGGGTAAGATGACAGGTAAGATTGGTACGCTATAACTGCGCATGCGTACATCCGGCGCGCGTCGAGGTCACCGGGGTTTCACACGCCACGCCGCCATGTGTGATGGCTAACTTACCATTTATGCAGAATTTGATTACGTGATACCTCGATTATAAGCCGTGTCTATTGTTGCGGTGAAAGCTATTGACCCCTGTAGCTTAAACTAAGAGAAACTCTCGTAATGTTCGCACTTAAAGTTAAAGGAATCAGAATCGCGTATACAACCGCCATACCACCATGTTCACAATGACAATACAAGGATGGCAGATCAACATATAGAGAGAAAGATTTACCACAACCATTTCACGCCAATCGTCGTATCAACACGGACGTAAATAATACCTCCTCATATTATTACAGATGGAATAGAAACTTTTTCAGAATGGGCTCAGCGCTATAATCCCGCACAATAAAGAGGCGTCTGACATATACAACAGCCACACCGGGTTTAAGATTGGGATTTAGACATCGACAAAGATATCGCTTGACAGAATCACCTAGCTAAGCATGATTGTCGATGTCCAATCTTCAATCTTGTGTAGTTAAGTTATGTCAGTTGCCTCTTATGCGTGCAGGATTATAACGTTGAGCCCATTCTGTATAAGTTTCTTTCCCACATAGAATAATACGTGGAGCAGGTGTAAATACATGATTGTGTACGTCCGCACTGATACGATGATTGACGTGAAATTGTAGCGCTAAATCGTTCAATAGAACACAGCAATGTACAACGGCTATTTTCGAGGTATCACGTTATCAACTTCTTTACGAATCATGCCTAAGTCATCAAACATGGCGGCGTGGCGCGGGAAATCCCGATTACCTCGTCGCGTGCGCCCGGATGCACGCTTGCGCAGTTATACCGTACCAGCCTTACCCGTCATCTTACTCGCGGATTTACCCGCCATCTTGCCCGCGGGTTTATCCGTCTTACCCAGCATCTTACCCGCGGTAGACCTATCTTACCCACGGGTTTCCCGACTTACCCGCGGGTAGACTCCCCTTACCCGCTGGTAGACCTACCTTACACGGGGCGGAAAATCCGCAAGTAGACCCGCCTTACTCGCGGATAATGACATCAAAGTTGATTATACGCCAACATGACAAAGTTCTATATTAATATTGAAAAACCGTTGAATGAGAAAATGGGGTTATCTCCCTAGTATAATGCGTGGCGTGTCCTACTCCTCCCCCTCCTCCTCCTCCTCCTCCACTTTACTCACTGCACAGCGGGTCGCATAGGTGTGGCGCGGGATAGGGTGGGGCGAGAGACATGGGGTTTTCGCTACCTGAGATTCCATGGGCCAGACTTCCACCCTACAGTAGAATGGGTCGACTGCGCATGTGCGATGAGTAGTAGTATAGAAAGGGCACGCGATCTCCCTATCCCTACAGGTGTGGCGCGGGATAGGGTGGGCCGAGAGACCTGGTGTTTTCGCTACCTGAGATTCCATGGGCCAGGCTTGCACCCTACAGTAGAATGGGTCGACTGCGCATGCGCGATGAGTAATGCTCGTTGAGTAGTATAGAAAGGGCATACGATCTCTCTATCCCTATAAACTAAACCATGGGGATAAATGAACCCATGGGGGTGAATGAGCCATGGGGGTGAAATCCTTGGCGTATGAGGGTCGGTTCATGTGGGTTTCACTTTTTAAGGGTCGGCTCATGTGGGTTTCACTACTTAATCCGTGGCGTATGAGAGTCGGCTCAGATCCCCTGGGGTGGGGACATGACCCTGAGCGCAGTGGGTGGGTTCAATGAAAGCTCGTTTGAATAATATGTAACCATTGTACTATAAACATGCGTCTCTCTTCAAAGCCAGCCTCATTTCAGAGTCATTTCAGTAAAGTGTGTTGTTTTTTAAAATGCCCAAAAAACGGTAAAAAGATCTCTCGAAGTACTTTTCAGTGGTTTTACCGGGATCATTATATTATTATTATTATTATTATTATTATCGGGATCAACGACGTAATTTAGCCGAATATTTGGCGCATGCAATTGATTCGCAGCATTTCGCAATACTTTGGCAACCTATCCTTCACATTGTTCGATATTTAGCCCACTGTTATTGTTGTGTCGGTGAAAGTGGCTATATTCTTCAGCATAAGGTGGGTATGGGCGGGAGGGAAAGGGGGGCACGTTACACTGAACTGTAACACAGGCTCAACTGTTAAATTTTCAAATGCCCGTCTCTTACCAGAACAGAGCGCTATGCCAGTCCTCAGTTCAGCCAATCAGCCGTCCATTAGACAATCAAAATTTCTCATACTCAGTAGCATTCACACCTCTACAGAAACCGACAATTTAAATCGATGGGATAGATAAAGGAATCTGGCTGACAGGAAGGAAAATACGCTTGATCTCATTTTTGGCATTGGGAGCGCAACACAAAAATCCCATCTCGGATATCGACATTTAAAGAAAAAAAGACATCACGGGCAAGGCGGTTGTCGCTTACCGTGCTCATTCACCGAGCCAAGAAGGCCCAGCCAAATCTCTTCAAGATTTGACAGGGTTCATACAGATGGGTCATATTATGCACAAAGACTCAGACAATGGAATCCTCCATGAAGTATCTACCCATATTATGCACAGGTATTCTACACCAAGTCCGAAATACATCGTTTTCAGCGTAGAGACTTCAGTGCTTCTGGGTGCAGTCCACACTTACCAAGGTTTCGCACAAAGTGTCCCCTCCGTAATTTCATGATAAGGAAGTCGCCCGAATTTGACAGCATGGTAATTCTTCTTCCCAATCCGCTAACTGATATCTATAGTATCATCCTGTTGGACGTCATCGTTTCTCCAAACGAGGGCATAACAATTGCTTGTTGATCGCACCTACGCGCCACTAATCGTATCCGGAAATGAATATCTGACCGCCAAAATTCGCACTTTTTCGGGGAGCGAAAATGATGATTCCTCTATGGCGATAAAATTTGAAGAAAAAAAACGAGTAGGTCGACCCCCCCCCCCATTTTTCGCCATTTTAAAATGGCCATTGGACGAGAAACACTTTAACATGCATCAAAAGAAAATTATTTCGTACGTTTCCTCTGAGTTGTGGGTCGAATTTGACACATTTTCATACATTTTATGGAGTTTTAAAGGAAAGTTGAAGACGGTTCAATGAGGATTTCACGTCTTTCCTTTTCGATTTCAATAGCTCACTTGTCTCCTGAAAAAAAAATGGCATGAGTATGACCAATTTGAAAATATATAATTTTACAGGGTTTTTGTTAAGGATTTTACATCTATTTATGACCTAAGATCCGAAACCGTGCCTGTTTTAGCCGCACATGATTTAGGTGTGGACTGCAACCTCTGTGTATGTACCTTATACACGGTATATGTGGAGAAAAGATTCCAAGAATTGGACTGTGTATTATAGTTTATTGTGAACGAAAAAACTAGGATGTCTCTTGAGTACACTAGTCCAATTGAGATATTAAAACAGGTCACTTGAGCAGTTCGGCGCAGTATTTAACTGTCAGGTGCTGTTAAGAAAAAAAATTGATTGATGGGCCTTCAATTCTGAAACAGACTGGTACTGTGATGTAACCGGTCAGTTCAAGTACATTTCAGTCCCCTGTGTGGTGTCAATTTTAACAGTGCGGTCAAGAACTTTATGCAATATTCATAAGGCAGTAGATAACTTCAGCTCGTAATACATGATACGGCTCTGGTGCACAGAACAAATAAAATAACTGTTTTTCTAATGTTAAATGAACTAAGGTTAGCAAGGGGAAATTATTTACCAATTTTGTTAGCTGGAATAGATCATGTCTAACCGTGACTTCATCTGGGTCATGCAAAAACATGAATCCATTTCAAGGAAATGTACTTATAAATCATTATAAATATTGGCTGTCGGCCAAGTCCTGATTGATGCCTCTAATAAACGAAGTTTGGTTTCGCTTTTTGTATATAACATTTGATAAAAAATACTGTATCAAGGTTCCGAGTTACTTTTACAGTAAATTATCTAAAAACTCTTCGGATTCTTAAAAAAAGACTATCGGCATTAGGACTTCAGTAATAAACTTGCCCACATCAGCCATACACTTGAACAATTAGGCATCCTACCGCTCTCAAAAATCATTGTCTATCTGATTCTGTCATTTGGGCGCAAATGTCTCAACAACGCTCTCTCCATCCTAAAAAACTATTTCACAAAACTCTCCGATTTTCCATTCACTTAATTCCAACCAAACAAGCCAACTTCAATATTAAAACAAACAAAAAATATTATCATTTTTTCTCAGCAAAGTCAAAGTCTATATTATTCAATGTTTAAGCCCTGATTGAAACACATATTTTGTCCATCCCGATTCTCACTAATATCAATCAAAACTAAGTCTATTTGCTGGTATATTCACGACTATTTTTAAGAAGTATTTCAATATTCCTAAGACTCCAACCTGTGAAGTAGTATACCAAACCCCGCACAAGTCTCATTTGGACGACTGCCCAGGTGTTTTTGCGCTGGTATGACGTCACTTCCGGTTTATGGGGAGGTCAGGAGGAGGTGTGCGCAGAAGTGTTCTGCGCAAGTGTATGACGTCACTTCCGGTCTGCGTGAATCGGGCGTGACTTTGGGGATGTATTCCTCCGCGGTGATGCGGTCTGGCGGTGATGCGGTCTGCCTCCGCGGACAGAAAGTAGCCCCAAATACGTGGGTTTTCGTGAGAATCATCGGCAATCTTCAGGGGCGAGAAGGGCCCCTAGTGGACCGATTGGGTCGTGTGAGGTGTCAAAGTGAAGCGCTCCTCCAGGGCTATCCAGTCATGGGTGGGTGTATGTAAATTTAGGATTTGTCCTGAAAATATAAAAAGTCCCGGGCTCGGCCGCAGCGCGCGCATTATCCGGCCGCACGCGCGCGCGCGAGGGTTATCCGACCGCACGCCTGTGCGGCATCACCGGAAGTGCGCGGGTGAAGTTCGGGTCAAAAGGTCAAAGGCCACATCCAGGTCAAAAGGTCCCCCTTCCGACAATCTTCGGCCCGCTCCGGGCCAATAGATAACCTTTATCTGCCCTCGCGAAGCACCCAGGGAATGCACAGGGTCCCCGACAATATCGCCAGACTATGCCCATGCTAAATGGCCAGTGTGGAACCCTCAGGTTTTCCCAGAACCGTATTGGCACGGGCAAATATATGAAACCCTGGAACTTATAGTAATAAACATAACCTATAGGTGTTGGACGAGTCTCCACTCGCCGTCTTCCTAGTCTTTACCCTTACCTCGAACCTTATAGTTTTTTCACTCCACCTGTTGCCCTTGTATCTTGTAACTCCTCGTCAACATTTTTGTGCAGGAATGCCCGCTCTTAACCTAGACCAAAACATGTACATGGTCTGTGGGCTGATTCATTGGCTCTCTATTTTACTGCAGTGCTCTAGCATTGATTTCTAGACATTGATTGGTTACATTTGGTCCCATCATAGGCCACTGATTGGCTACTTTTTCAACGGTGTTCAAGGCCAGTTTAACTGAATCCCACATGTCTGTAGTAGCTTTCATGCATTATGCTCACACAGAAAACACACAAGACAGGGTATTGAGATCTCAGAACAGGGGGCTTGTACATTGAAATCGATAGAACTTAAGACCAGAACCGGGGGCTTTACGTGAAAAAACTTAAGCGCAGAACGGGGCTTGTACATTGAAATGATGGACGGCCCAGTAATATACGAGTACATCTCGTCAAACATCTGTACGATGGTAGATAAGGTTCGTCCCCGGCATCGATGGTACAGCTAAAACAAACAATATTGTGCGCGCACGCTACTGGTCAGGCTTTGCAATGTTTGATCCATGAAGTCTGTTAAATCGGGATGGAGGGGTGGCAGGCCGTACGGGTCAAAGTATTCGCCCTGCTGTTCTGTCAAGTACACGGCCACCCAATGTTCCCCGGGCCGATCCATCGGGTCCATGTTGAGAACGTAAGCAGCAATATACACATGGTCTAATGGGAACACATCTCGGGCGAACACCCCTTGAAAGACCATACTATCACTGGGTCATTCTCCAGCACGGTGGTTATCTGGCCCGTATCCCTGTTAGGTGGCAAAATCATACAGGATGTTGCGCGCCTGGTCCACTTGAATGATGCTGTCAAACTCGGCGTAGCAGATCACATTGACGGTGGTCCGGAGGGCTCGTACAAAGTGGATTTCCAACCGTAAATTGCCTTGCTTGGCGAGGGCCAGCTGATGGTCGTTCTCTAAGGTGAGGGTCAGATCGAAACAGAACCACGTGTATCCGTTCGCGTAGTCCTCCCGACTGATCATATTCCCTTCGTCCTGGTTGATTTGACCGGTGGCTATAAACAGGTTCTGATAGACTCGAAGGAAATTTCCGCGCCCAACATTTGGTGTTAAGGCCGTGGCTGGGACCTGTTGTCCGTCCACATGCAGGGCCACACAATTGATGCCGAAATGTTTAAAGTCAAACGGATTCTCTGGGTAGGCTCCGCTGAAACTGGTATTTTTCACAGAGGTCAGGATCAATCGCTTGGATAGTTCCCCCAGGAACAGGTATTCTTTGTTGGCGCTCATATTCCCAGCAGGCACAGAGAACACTTTGGTTTGCACACGTCGGATAGGGTACTGGGCTGGTTTTGTTTACAAGGCTTTGAGGTGTCCGAATTAAACGGCTGGATTCGGTTTCACTTTCCGGACATACAGGACTGCGTCTCGGATGACGATCTTATAGTCGGCTACATGCCCCTCTACGTCAGTCGCTATCAAGGCGAAGGTCGGACGCGCCCGTTTCAAGAGGTACCGGTCTTGCATGAAAATGTCCGCGTGCAGTCGACCCATGAGATCCACCGAGGCGCCGTTTGCGGTGAGAGACTTCCGTTTGTTATATCCCGCATTGTCCACTGTGCCCGTGTGCTCGGCTGTGTCCTGGTAGAATAAAGCGGCTGTCAGCTGAGATTTTTTAACCTCTCGTCCATACGACAATAACGTCTCGATATAGGCTCGATATGGGTACGTGTTGGTCAAGTCACTGATGAGTTTGTCGGTGAGAAAAATATCCACCTGTTGAAGCATAGAGTGCAGCCAGAGATTCGTCAGGCCCACCGTGGGATTATCGACGATTCTGGAGCCATCCCCATTGACAACCTTGGCTTTCACATACAAGTAGGCTAAATCCACATAGGCCGTATCTGCGTTACTGATGGTGAACTCGATGGGCCCTGTTTCGTTGATGCTGGAGAGCGGGAGATGCTCCACCCATAATCCTTCTTCGGCACTGGTCTGTGTGGACGGGACGATCCACAAATCAAATTCACTGTTGGTGGAGGGGCAGGACTCTGCGTGGATTAAGGACATGTTTTAAAAAAAGATATCATGGGTCTTCGATGTGCGTCGTCGCTGGGTCGGTCGTCGACTGGTGCGTGGTCTCGGTGGTGCAGGTATTTTATTCCCTACGGTGCGTTGTGCTTTGGCGACCAACACACCTCCTGCTTCTTGGGCCTGTCGTTTCAGTGCTTCTTTGGGTGCCGTACCCCCCAAGACATCAGCGGCGACTTGCAGTCCACTGCGTATCCCTTGTTTGCCGATTGCTTTTATCCCACGCGTCACCAAGGGTAAGAACGGTTTGACGATACTCCCGAGTATGTTCGCCAGCCCGTGTCCTCGTTGCATGCGTGCAACGCTAAAGACCGGAAGGCCACCCCCGGCATGTTGGGCATAATAGTCCATATAGCTGCGTACATCGCACTCGTAAGGTACTTTCATTATACACAGTGGGGAGAACGTGCTTGTCGGAAATCAAGTGTCAGCACTACTTTCCCTCGTTGGAATGCGACCGGTCGTCCCGTGTCATCTCTTATATCCACCGTGATAGTGTTGATGTCGGTTTGTCGTACGGGTAGGTAGAGCATGTGGGTGAAACTGTGGGTGACTTGATCTCCATACAGCTTTTTAATGGGGGCCACCCGTAACAGAGATGTGTTGTCGACCACGTTCGAGTAGACGTAGAGTCAGTACATACCCGACTTCATATCCATCGGGATCTGGCGATGGTCATCGGATGGACCCGTGTAGGTCGGGTGAGCGAGACACAGCATTTGCTGTAGGATAGGACTCAGTAAGACATTCACCGGCAAAGGTTTTTATGCTTTATATCTCTATGTTTTATGATATAAGTTTGAACAGGTAATGAATAATTCTGTAACACTTGTGTCAATAACATCGAGCTAACCGTACAATTATTACATGATTTACCCCGATTATGTGAAATGTACATGTGTCAAGTGCAGGTATTCATTAAAAGATTCCATTTCACACGTCTGGTGAGGAAAGAGACGTCTGCTGCCACACAAGTAACACTCGAATAAAACAAGCAAATAAATTACAAGACGAAACTTCCTTCTCAAGTTTAACTGTTGTATACATCGGGAAATTGATGAACAGAGCGACACAAATAGGCATATATCCACGTGATTTCCCAACAGCTGACACAGCTGACAAAATCCCTCCCCATCATCCCAACATCAGTGGACGATTTTTTTTTCAAAATAGGAGAGAAAGGTTGTCTTAGTTTAAAATATGTTTTCAATCATTCAATCATTCTAATCAATTTAAGTAATGCAATAGAATAGAAATAATGTTTCCATGGGCGTGCTAAATGGTTATTTTACGCACGGTTAGTGTGGGAAAGTTTATAAAGGAGGTGTTCGGTTTGATCGTATTTTTTTCCTTAGTGTGTTGCGTTTATAAACCGAAAATATAATTTCCTCTAGTTTACTTTGAAAGTTATTAGCTTGAGAGAGAAAATACTGAATTTTCATATTCTCAATTTTCACCGAGAAGAGATTTGTCAAAAAAATATTACGAGTATTATAAAATACGCATTTGTTTGTTTTTGCAATTTTTGGCGATATTTTTTAAGGGAATTCCCTTTATATATAAAATATGACACCTTTAACCAAAGCGAGTCTTACATATCGAAATGCGGTAGGTTTGATCCAAAATGATACTGAGGAATCGTTTTGGTTAAAGGAGTCATATTTTCATAATATTGAAATATGTCAAAACGCTTGTAATGCTCTGAAAGGGTGTAGTTCACCGCCATTCGGCACATGATTCCTCAAGTTGATAATTATAACAGCTGTTTGGCTGAATGGTTACAGTGTCGGACTACTAAGTATTTCCTTTCTCTTGAAAAATGTAGACAGGACAGTAAATTATTGAGAGAAATTAAAGCATTGTAGACACTGTTATTGTCCAAACGCCCGTTAATGTCCAAATTGGACATTAACACGCAGCGAGTGCGTGTTAATGTCCTAAGTTTGGACATTAACCGCCTCTTACTGTCCTAGGGCAAATTTGGACATTAGCGGTCGACCTGCAACTGATTTTTTTTTCAATATGTACAAGTTGCGTCTTAATGTCCTAACAGTCCATAGTCCGTAGTTCGTATTTTTACTAATTCAATATCTTGTGGTCATATCGATTCCTCGCAGTGTAAGATGGATATATGAACATGGGCTGTAGTCTCACAAAGCGATCTCGCCCTGTCTTGGTGTTTTTTAAATGTTTTCTTGTGTTCATTAACAGTCCATACTCCGTAGTCCGTAGTTCGTTTTTTCACTAATTCAATATTAGTGGTCATATCGATTCCTCGTAGTGCAAGATGGATGTATTAACACAGGTTGTGGTCTCGCAAAGCGATTTCGCTGTGTCTTGGTGTTTTTTCAATGCTTTCTTGTGCTCATTAAAAGTTCATAGTCCGTAGTTCGTTTTTTCACTAATTCAATATCTTGTGGTCATATCGATTCTCGTAGTGTAAGATGAATGTATTAACACTTTCAGTTTCTTCTAAAACGACGCGCGATCAACACATTTCTTGTAGGCGCGCGCTAAATGGTCTCAATGAAATTTTGGAACAGAGGCGGGACTGTTTTAGGACAATAACAGTCGAAGTGATACATATCGACCGCTAATGTCCAAAGTTTGGACGATAACATTCATGCTGGCGTCTTATTGTCCTACGTGGGACATTAACACGCACTCGTTGCATGTTAATGTCCAATTTGGACATTAACGGGCGTTTGGACATTAACAGTGTCTACAAAGCATCTTCTGGAACAGTACTGAGGGACACAGAGAGTATTTTAGGTGAAGTTAAAGGGTACTATGAAAATCTGTATTCGGAAGATGAAATTGACAATATTGCTGTTCATGATATTCTTTCACATATCTCGTTGTCACTTAGTAATGATGATAAGGAATTTTGTGATATGGAACTAACTCCTGTGGAGTTGAAATCTGCAGTTAATGGGTTGTCTCTTAGCCGGAGCCCCGGGAATGATGGGATCACTGTCGAATTCTATAAGTACTTTTGGCCTGAACTTTGTGATATTTTGTATGATATTTTTAATATTGCTTTCGTAAATGGTGAGTTATCTAGATCTATGAGATCTGGTGTAATATCTATGGTTTTCAAACAAAAAGGTGAAAAGAATGAATTGAAAAACTGGAGGCCTATAACATTGTTAAATGTGGATTATAAGATTTTATCTCGATGTTTGGCTAATAGGCTCAAGTGCGTTCTGGCTAGCATTATATCCCCGTATCAAACGTGTTGTATACCGGAACGTGATATAGCTGACACCATTGCAAGTGTTCGCGATGTTATTACTTACGTAGAACAAGATAATACTGAAGGTTTTTTTCTCAAAATAGATCAGGAAAAAGCTTTTGACCGTGTGTCACATAGTTTTCTGAGAGAGGTTTTGATAAAATTTGGCTTTGGAAATAACTTTGTGAAATGGATTGAAGCCTTTTATCATGATGTTCGTAGTGCTGTAAAAGTCAATGGTTTTGTTACGGAGTATTTTAATGTTAAAAAGTCTATACGGCAAGGATGTCCTATTTCTGCCATGCTCTATGTATTGACTGTTGAGCCTCTAGGTGTTTTACTGAGAAAATCAGACAATGTTAGAGGGATTGAAATCCCTGGCTCTGGTACATCTAAAACATTCCAACATGCTGATGATTTGACTCTTACTCTAAGAGATAAACAATCTGTTATTTCATCTTTTGAGATCTGTGGTACTTACTGTAAAGCATCTAATGCTCTTGTAAATATGGACAAAAATGAATTATTGTATGTTGGGAATTCTCTAACTGAATCGACAGTCTGTGGGATTGAAGTTAATAAAGAATGTCTTAAGATATTAGGTGTGTGGCTCGGGCCTGCACTTGGTGTATGTAACGACTTCAATTGGGGAGGGAAAATTCGTAAAATTAAAGACTTGTTGTCGCGTTGGAAACAGCGCAAATTAACACTTAAAGGCAGAGCTACTGTTATATCTACTCTATTATTGTCAAGGCTGTGGTATCTCTTATCGGTTATTAATATTCCATCTTGTCATGTTAAGGCATTGAAAACATGCTGTCTTGATTTTCTATGGGACAATAAGTCCCATTTAGTAGCTTATGGTACTATTATCAAGTCAACTAATGAAGGGGGATTGAATTTTCCTGACATTGAAACTAAAATGAAAGATTTCCGACTCAAATTTTTATCACGTTTTTTTAATGTGTCTTTGAACGCTATTTGGAAGGACTGTCTTGGCTATTTTCTAAAGAATTGTGGTGGCCTCGGCCTCACGCATGAATTATTATACATGTCGTATAGGCCAAATTTATTTAACTCACTGCCGCTAATTTATAAAGAAATGTTGTTAGGATGGTATGATCTTCAGAAAGTAGCGGCTGTCACTCTTGAGTGCAGAGATCATATGTGGGCTCAACCTGTGTTTTATAACCCGAGAATTTTGGTGGGAGGCAAATGTTTGGTTTCTGACATTTTCTTAGGATCAGGGCTCATTCTTGTTAAACATTTCTTGTACGAAGTAATTCCTGGTTTTTTGCCGACGGCAGCTATTTGTGAGATTGTACTTGAATGTTACCCTGATGCGAACCTGAGGAAAGTTTCCAATATGTATGAGGTCATAAAAGCTTGTATTCCGCGTGAGTGGGTTTTTAATGAGAAATGTCAGTGTGCCACAGCTGGCCACGAGGTTTTAAATATATCAGTAAAAGGTAGTCCTCGACCTTTAGTTAAGTGTGTGACGAAGACTTTTTATTCATTACTCAGAAAGAATGTGGAGAAATCTCCGGTAGCAGATATTTTTTGGGAACAACAGTTTCCAAACTTTGATTTGAGTGGGTACTGGCATCTTGTAAACTTACCTGGCAAAAATCCGGATTGTACGGACTTAGATTTTAAAGTATTCCATAATGCTATTTTCACACTTGTTAAACTGTGCAAAATTGGCGTTTTTGACAGTAATGTGTGCCATTTGTGCAATACTGGCACTGAAAATATTGTTCACATATTTCTTGATTGTCCGAGCCTCATTTTCTTTCATGATTATGTTGCTACATTGTTAGAAGATTTGTTGAGGTTTGCTCCGGTAAATACACTAAATAATCTTGATTACGGGAAATTATTGCTATTTGGCTACAGAGGCAAACACAAGATAGTGAATTGTTTTTTTGTTAACATTCTGCTCAGTGTCGCTCGTCTGACAATAGAGAAGAGGAGAAGAATGAAAGTGTTTCATCAATCGAACCTAAATTTGTTGAAGTTTTTCAAGCGGTATTTGATGGATTATGTTCATCAGTCTTATTTTTATTACAATGCAAAATATGACTTCGAAACATTTAACAGGAAGTTCCTCAAACAAAACATACTTGTAAATATTGATGGTGATGAACTAATCTGTAACTTTTAATCTCATTGTATATACTCATTAATAGAAAACAATGTTTTTATCTCTCTACTGTGTGATAATTTTCTATGAATTGATATAAAACAGTGTGTCTTTGTATATATATCATATGGTGAATAAATCAAATGAGAAAAAAAAACAGTGTCGGACTTCGGATTAAAAGAAAACCAAGATTTAGTTTCGAATCCCCAAAATCCCCGATTTTTATTTTTTTATTTTCATTTTTTCCTTTTTCCTCCCATCTTCATTTTGGACTTTAAAGTGCAATAGTGACGTGAAATAAAGAAATAACGCACATAATTTCTTATTTTATTATAATTCGTGAATAGAATTGCATACAAACAACTCCACACACACAGTCAGACCACTTGTTCAGTATTTGAATATTGTAACGATCCAGCTTAGCAAAAATTTAATTTGGCTTTTGTAAGTATTACAAGCGTCTGGTCCGTCATTCATAATTCAGCCGTCGTCCATTAGAGAATATCCGCGTCCATAATCCAAAGACCTATTCCATATTCCATATAACAGTAATAGCACCAAATTCAAAAAGACAATCACAGTATACATAACATAGGCTTGTTTCCTGCAAGAGAGAAGCGGTCAACAGTTTTCAATGATGCCGGCAAGACATCATGAGAATATAGTATAGTATTCATGTGCAAGTACCTGGTATACAAAGGTAAAACAAGAGTGTATCAAATATGGGACGGTGAGATAACATTTATCCGTTGTGGATACTGCGCTATGATGTATGCGGTACACTTACTAACATTTTTATTTGACTCGGATCACAAAATAGTTGAGGTCCATCATTTTTCCCATCGTACAAAATATGTACACTGGATATGAAGTGAAACAGCAGTGTTGTCGTAGTCACTGCGGATGGATGGATGGAAGAACGGATGGTCAAGGCCCAATACTGAATCATGCCCTTCTTTATGAGAACGAGTGCTCATTCACCCCCATGGCTCATTCACCCCCATGGGTTCATTCACCCCATGGGTTAGTTTATAGGGATAGGGAGATCGCGTGCGCTTCCTATACTACTCATCGCGCATGCGCAGTCGACCCATTCTACTGTAGAGAGCAAGCCTGGCCCATGGAATCTCATGTAGCGAAAACCTCAGGTCTCTCGCCCACCCTATCTTGCGCCACACCTATGCGACCCGTTGTGCAGTGAGTAAAGTGGAGTAGGAGAAGTAGGAGGAGGAGGAGGAGGAGGCGGAGGAGGAGGAGGAGGAGTAGGAGTTGAAGAAGGAGTCGGACACGCCACGGATTATACTAGGTAGATGTGCAATAGGATGAGGTGTTGTCGCAAACTATATGAGCACTTTGACTTTTGAAATATTTTCACACACAAAAAAATTGCACCAAAATATACCTAATTTAAATCATCATTATTTATCCTCTGGTAACGATTCTACACCTCAGAAAAAAACTAGGGACGTACATGTCCAGTTATCGTACTCACCTCGAACGATTTCTGGCCAAACTTGGTGAAATATAACATTTACATGATTTTTCCACAACGCAGAATTAATCTACAAACTGAATGTCATGTAGTGTAACAAATATTTGATTTCATACAAACAATGGCTAAATGTTCGTCATAATGAAAGAATATTATTCGAATAGCAGTTCAGGTGTATTTTAGTAGTGTAAAAAGACGTCTCCGGCATCACCAAGGGTATATGGTATAGATGAGGTCATGACCAAGGGTATAAGGTATAAATGAGGTCATTACCCGCGGATAGGTCTACCCCCGGGAAAGATGACGAGAAAGGCGGATAAACCCTCGGATAAGATATGACGGATAAACCAGCGGGTAACATGAGAGGTAAGACTGGTACGGTATAACTGCACATGCGTACATCTGGGCGCGCGCGTCGAGGTCACCGGGTTTTCACACGCCACGCCGCCATGTTTGATGACTTACTTACCATTTATACAGAATTTGATCACGTGATACCTCGATTATAACCGTGTCTATTGTTGCGGTGAAAGCTACTGACCCCTGTAGAAAAAAAAACAACAGAGAAACTCTCTTAATTTTCGCACTTAAAGTTAAAGGAATCAAAATCGCGTATACAACCACCATACCACCATGCTTCCGCGCTGACTGGGCTGATCAGTGTCCAGAATAATAGGAACTGTGGACACTCTCGTGTTCTGGCACATGTAGGCACCGTCGTGATATAACTGAAACAATGTTGAAAACGACGTTAAATCCTACTCACTCACTGCTTCCGCGCTGAAGAGATCAACATGTAGAGTGAAAGATTTACCACAGCCATTTCACGCCAATCGCCATATCAACACGGACGTATACAATCATGTATTCACACCTCCTCGTATTATTACAGATGGAATAGAAACTTAAACAGAATGGGCTCAGTGCTATAATCTCGCACAATAAAGAGGCGTCTGACATATACAACAGCCACACCGGGTTTAAGATTGGGATTTAGACATCGACATCATCTAGCTAAGCATGATTGTCGATGTCCACTCTTCAATCCTGTGTAGTTGTGTTATGTCAGTCACCTCCTATGCGTGTGGATTATAACATTGATCCCATTCTGTATAAGTTTCTTTCCCATATAAAATATTATTATATAATCTATAAATATGGATGATATGATTGGTTCATAGCTGTACACGTGATATGTGATATTTTCTTATGTCGCATGGCTTGTCCATGCGATATAAGTTTTGGGGGCACCGCCCATTAGCCATATATGGAGACATGACGTCATGCTGAATTTCAGCCAATCCAAAATGCATAAACCATTCACTGTGGAGAGCGGACATGTCGTCTTCCTGCAAGATGTCAACAACGAGCGACTCTTCCGGTGAAAACAAACGTTTTGGCGATCTAACAGAAACAGAAATGAAAAACCTTTTGAGGGAGAAAGATTCCCGAAACACTCAAAGGGCGACCGAAACAGCTGTCAGAGTTTTGAGGGCCTATCTTCTGGAGAAAAATCTCTCGGCGGCATTTGAAGACCTGGACCCGGTTCGCCTCGATCAACTTCTGGCAAAATTTTACACCGAAGCTCGAACGGAAAAGGGAAACTTGTACAAGAAGACGAGTCTGTTTTCGCTTAGGCATGGACTCAACCGACATCTACAATCCACAGACCCATCAGTTGACCTCATCAACGGCAAGGATTTCCGTGCGTCACAGCTGTCATTCAAGGCCATGTGTAAAGAGCTGAAGCGAGAAGGAATGGGTGGAATTGATCACCATCCCCCGGTCGACAAGGCTGACCTAGAAAAACTTTACCGGTCGTTCGATCTGTCTGATCCCCAGTCGCTGCAGGCTAAAGTCTTCGTTGATATCGTGCTATATTTGGCCAGGCGTGGCAGAGAAAATCTACGAGAGTTAAAGATATCTGACTTCTCCTGCACCTCAGACCCAAACGGCACTATGTATATTTACATGGACAAGGACGAACTGACCAAGAACCATCAGAGTGACCCCAACACTGCAAAGGGCAGAATGTATGAGATCAAAGGTAAATCCTAAATAAATTAAATCAGTCCTCGAAATATAGCTGAAATATTGGTAAACGCTACGTTAAACTTATAACTCTCTCTCTATCTCTGTCTTATTTATTTCAAAACTTATAACTATCTGTACGTACATGTATGACCAATGGATAAACCACATACTCCAACAACATAATTTTGTTCACCGGTATTTACAATATATAGAAGAAAAACAGTTTTTTAAAACAACTGTTGAACATACATGTATTCATTTTATTGTATGTTCAATTTACTCTTGATCATGTCATGATTAATGCAAATAATTTAAAAATATTAATGTATTATCTACAGTTGTTAGTTGTCCGTTCAATCTTAGTATGAGACCAGGTATCTTGTATCATATATTGTCTTTTTCTCACCATCCATCCAATCATTCTAAATGCTGGTATTTCATTTTAATTTCAGATAATGACCTCTGTCCAGTGAGGTCATTCGTGAAGTACAAGAGGATGTTGTGTCACAGGTGTCCATATCTCTTTCAAAGAGTACGCGAGGAGCCAACTGAAGACGGCTGTTACTTTGAATGTTCACCGATGGGACATAACAAGCTTGGTAGAATGATGTCGGTTCTCAGCGTTAACGCCAAGCTATCACAAGTTTATACCAATCATAGTCTGCGCGCTACGGCGGTTCACATCCTCGATGTCGCCCAGTTCCCGAGCCGACACATCATGGCCGTGACTGGACACAAGTCCGAAACAAGCCTGAAGACCTACACTGGATACACAGATGACAGCACCAAGAGGCGAATGTCGAATACTATAAGTGACATAACTGTAGGTACCGGTAACGTTAAGAAGGAAGTGCAAAATGTCACAACCGCGGAAGAAGATCCTGACATCAACTTGGATACAGTCAACAGCTGTGATCTCATTCCATTGTCCGATTCGCAGGTGGACAATTTGCTGAGTGAATTCGATGCTGACAACGATTTCGACGATGTGATACGAGCAATGCCCAATACGTCTCGTCCAACCAGTGTGGGCAATACGGTATCAACCAATTATCACCTCAGTGTTCCTCAGCAGCAGAGCTCTCGTCTGTGGCCAGCACCCATTATTACAGGAAATAATGCAAATGTTACCATAAATTACCAAATCTTTCAGAAGTAGGCTCTCGAAGGTCCTATGTTGAGATATGTGATGTTGCAGATACTTTTTACAGTATTTTCTACAGTTGTTATTCATTTCATTGTGAAGTTTCATGTACTCTGGGCAAACCAACTGTGATATTTCCCATGTGAAAATTGGAAACTAACTATCCTAAGGGCAGAAGGAGACGGACGCTGACTGGAACAATGTGTTTAACACAGCCTTCATTTATGTGTTTCAGCAGTACAGTTTTTCTCAAATACATTAGTGATTTACAAAATTGGAGTTTCTCAGAATATTTATTGGAATACTACCCACATGTCTCTGGATTTCCATTGCGTATGATAGGAAGAGTAACATTTCCTACGTGTACATGTGTTTCATATCATGTTCAAATAAATATATCATTCATCTCACACTTTATCATTGTTTCTGCAGTTAATCATTGACATATAAGCTTAGATTAGTAATGATTTCCTAATTAATCGTCGATGTCAAAATATCGCATATCACGTGTACAGCTATGAACCAATCAGATCATCGATATTTATAAATAATATAATAAAATAATTATTGACTGGTGATGTGGTGGACACGACATAATATTGACCAGGGAAAACCAATATCGACCTCGGCCTTCGGCCTCAGTCGATATTGGTTTTCCCTGGTCAATATTATGTCGTGTCCACCACATCACCAGTCAATAATTGTATAATATGTGGAGCAGGTGTAAATACATGACTGTGTAAGTCCGCACTGATATGACGATTGACGTGAAATGGTTGTGCTAAATCGTTCAATAGAACGCAGCAATGGACAATGGCTATATTCGAGGTGTCCCGTGATCAAATTCTTTACGAATCATACCTAATTCATCAAACATGGAGGCGTGGCGCGGGAAATCTCGATGACCTCGTCGCGTGCGCCCGGATGCACGCTTGCACAGTTATACCGTACCAGCCTTATCCGTCATCTTACTCGCGGGTTTACTCGCCATCTTGCCCGCGGGTTTATCCGTCTTACCCATCATCTCACCCGCGGTAGACCTATCTTATCCGCGTGTTTTCCCGACTTACCCGCGGGTAGACCTACCTTACACGGGGCGGAAAATCCTCGAGTAACCCCGGGGAGAATGACGTCATCTATACTCCATACACTTGCTCTTGCTTATTTCATGCCAGAGACCGCTTTTTGCACTACTTATTCTATGTGTAAACACATCTCCAAGTTGATTATACGACAACAGGACAAAGTTCTATATTAATATTGAAAAAGAGAATAGTAGGCCCAAACCGTAAAATGAGAGAATGGGGTTATTTGAATAATATGTAACCATTTTAGTATAAGCATGCGGCGCTCTTCAAATCCAGCCTTATTTCAGAGTCATTTCAGTAAAATGTGTTGTTTTTTAATATGCCCCAAAAACGGTAAAAAAGTACTTTTTCAGTGGCTTTGCCAGAATCATTATATTGTATAACCAAGTTCAACAGTAGTGGTTAAATGGGGGCTACTGACTCAACGTTATATGTATTAATTCCGCTCCCCACTTTTTTGTTACTTAATATGTATTGCTCCCTATTTTTTTACATAATATGTTTTCTTACTTATAAGTATTGCTCCCCGTTTTCATATGTGGTATCACCTCAGTTCTATTTTTAGATCATGACATCATTGAGAAAACCCTCGGAAGGGTGACCTTTTGACCTGGATGTGACCTTTGACCCGCGCACACAATCGCGGATAATCCGCGCGCGCGTCCGGATAACACGCGCGCGCTGCGTGGCGGCCCGGTGATACATAGTATCCCCTGTTACCTATGCTCATTGTTTTGTTATTTAATACTCCTTGTGTTCATATATCACCTCAGTTCTATTTTTAGATCATGACATCAGACCCCTGTTCTATTGTTATTGCATGCTCCTTTGTCTTGACAAACGTGTCCCCGCACCTAGGCAGCACAATAGACTCCCCATAAACAAAGAGTGGTGAGTCATACTATTGTTATTTCCTGCTCCTTTGTCTTTAATTCTCGACAAGTTCAAACTTGTCTGGGCAGTCTCCTCATAGACGAAGAGCGATGAGTCACGCTATCGATTGTCTTCATAGCTAAAAAATTTTCTGCCCACAGTATTGCGAAAACCCCTGTTCTATTGTTATTGCATGCTCCTTTGTCTTGACAAACGTGTTCCCGCACCTAGGCAGCACAATAGACTCCCCATAAACAAAGAGTGGTGAGTCATACTATTGTTATTGCCTGCTCCTTTGTCTTTAATTCTCGACAAGTTCAAACTTGTCTGGGCAGTCTCCTCATAGACGAAGAGCGATGAGTCACGCTATCGATTGTCTTCATAGCTAAAAAATTTTCTGCCCACAGTATTGATTGTATGATTCTGTAAATGATTGCATCAGTGATTTTGTGATTGTGTAAATGATTGATTCAATGATTTTGTGACTGCATCAGTGATTTTGTGGTCGCTATCAATATTCTCGTGTCGTATTCTTCGCTACAGCGACGTATATACACTGTCACAGTGATTTTGTGATTGCATCAGTGATTATATGATTGTGTAAATGATTGCATCAGTGATTTTTTGATTGCATCAGTAATTTTGTGATTGAATTCTCTGAATCAGTGATTTTGTGGAAGATTGAATGAATCCCTCATTATGCGAATTATTGAATCAGTGAATAATTGAGACAGTGATTGTATAAATGACACATTGAATCAATGTGTGTGTGAATGATTAGCCACCAATCAGAGCGCAGCTCTTCTATTGTCTAACAGTATCCACCAATCAGAGCGCAGCTCTTCTATTGTCTAAAAATATCTCCCAATCAGAGAACAGCTCTTCTAAGAATCATGAGTCATGCTCTAGATTATTGTAAAAACCCCTATTCTGCTCTTATTTCTTGCCATTTCCCTGCTTCTTTGTTATTTCTTGACAGACTTATCCCCGCATTTAGGAAGAACAATAGTCTCTCCATAAGCAAAGAGTGGTGAGTCATGCTCTACATTATCATCATAGCTAAATGGATGGAATTTGTTTACCCCCACATATACTATGATGCATGTAGTCTTCAGTTTTATCGGACATTACCCATCCCATAACTAAAAATCTCTCCACAAAGGTCACAGGGTTTCCGCTTTTCGCTTTCTCTACTACTCATTTTATCTGAACTTTATAAATACGCTTTCTTTACTACTGATGATATAACTAAAGTCTACCCCACGCGGTTCATTCACGTATACATCAACGTTGTTTAGCAGGTAGCGGTGTTGTTTAAACACATCCTGCATGAGGTTTCCTTCCATCTCGAATGCATTACTCTCGGCGATGAATTTCTGTCTCTCTGTAAGTCCAGCATTTGCACCTATTGCAGGATTTGTGGTATCTATATTAACACCCTCGTCAGCTACAAACAGTTGAAGCTGTAGTTGCGTTTCTTTAGCGTCTTCACCAAAGTTCAGAATGGTCTGAAGGTAGGCTTTGTATGGATAACCATTGTCCATGGTCGTCACCAGTTTACCTTGCATAGATACATCAATTTGTGACCACATGGTCTGTAGCAGTTGATTGATAGGGCCGCATTTTTCATCCTTGATCAACGGGGTATCATCGCTGTGCACGACCTTAGCTTTCACGTAGAGTCGACAAGATTTCAGGTCGAGATAATCTAACCCCTGGCCTGATATCTTAAATTCAACGGGAGCACCATCGTTGAATTGGGATGTTGGCCTCACGTCAATGATGTAACGATTTTCCACCGCTGTTTGCGAAGGCGGTAATTGAAAAAGAGATAACGTTTCGGGTTGACCTTCGTGGAAGCCTTTGTCAGTAAGGAGCGCCATGGTGTAGCTAGAAAAATTGAATCTTTCGCTTCTTTGGAGGTGATGTTCTTTTTATACGTTTGGACTGTCCTTGGGAGATAATGGGTGGAGATGAGGTGCGCTTCTTATTTATACGGATTTCAGACTTGGCTTGATCAACAGCTTGTTGTGACGGGGATGTTAGCGTAATAGGTGGTATATTTATACGTTTCTGTGGCACTTGCGTTTCAATAGGAATGATGCTAAGACCTCTTCCGCTTTGTGATGTAGGGTACGGCACCGAGTTGACTTGATCCTGATAAAAACGAATCCATTTTCTGACGTCGGGAACATACAAATGACGATTCGTCATAGTTTTTTCAAGTGGAGCGTGATCGTAATTGCACCACTCAGAAGGGTTGCTGGTAGATTATCTTCGGTCTTTATATAGATGTCGAGAACGTCAACACTATTTTGTACTATGGGAAGATAATGTGGCGTAGAATATAGCCTAGTAATGGCTTTCTTGGAAACACTCGTCACATCTACAGTCCGTAGGAGAGGTAGTTTAGTCTCGCCTACAAAGGATTCACCGCAAATATTACAAGTCACGAGTAACAACGACTTGGATTTGAATTGAGGTTGCTTGTTGATAAATAATTCCGCTAAACCAACCACCCAGGAATCACTTAAACAGAGACGCGTGTTCAAGGCAACGCGAAATTTATAGGGTGTATTGTCTGGGAAGTATGACAACGAATCTTTGCTACTAACAATAATGTAGTGATCCATTTGGACGACTGCGGCTAAAAGATGAATGGTGTGCTTTTATAGGGATCAAGGACCAAGCGATGTAAGATTATGCTGGCTTTCTAGAACATTCTGTATGGCGATGTCGATTTTAGGGGTACTGTCCTTGATGAGGGTCCACTGAGTATGTGTTAGGACGAGTCCTTTAATAGAGGCTTTACCGTTGAGGAAATAGCGTAGATCCACCCTCAGCGTCTTGGCATATAAGCAAACAGTAGCTCGAATATGATTATCAATGGCTACTTGCTGCATAGGTGAGCATAGGGTTCTGTTCGAAATGGTGGTGATTACGCGGGTATCAGGATAGGAACAGGGTGGAGACACTGTGGTTTCTGGGGGATCGTTACACGGTGAACATGCGATACAGGGTGTGCACTTTACACAGGACGTACGAAAGGCAGACAGCACGATGAGAGGGATGAGGAGTAATAATATCGCCGCGATAGATGCCGCTTTCAGCTTGATAAGCGTCCTCTCGTATTGATCCATGGTGAATGAACAGGGATGTATACGTGAACCTTTATATAGGTGTGAACAATTTGACTCATTGATTATTGTTCTGCCTAGACGTGTCTGAACTTGTCGAGAACTAAAGACAAAAGAACAGGCAATAACAATAGAACAGGGTTCTGATGTCATGATTTAAAGAACTGAGGCAATGCTGTATAGAACATACATATGATCACGAGGAGTATTAATTACCAAAACAATGAGCAGAGGTAACAGAGGATACTATGTATCACCGGGCCGCCACGCAGCGCGCGCGTGTTATCCGGATGCGCGCGCGTGTTATCCGGACGCGCGCGCGGGTCAAAGGTCACATCCAGGTCAAAAGGTTATCCTTCCAAGGGTTTTCCCAATGATGTCATGATCTAAAAATAGAACTGAGGTGATACCACATATGAAAACGGGGAGCAATACTTATAAGTAAGAAAACATATTATGTAAAAAAATAGGGAGCAATACATATTAAGTAACAAAAAAGTGGGGAGCGGAATTAATACATATAACGTTGAGTCAGTAGCCCCCATTTAACCACTACTTTCAACGACGTAATTTAGCCGAATATTTGGCGCATGCAATTGATTCACAACATTTCGCAATAGTTTGTCAACCTATCCTTCACAGTGTTCGATATTTAGCCCACTGTTATTATTGTGTCGGTGAAAGTGGCTATATTCTTCAACATAAGGTGGGTATGGGCGGACGGGGGCACGTTACACTGAACTGTATCACAGACTCAACTGTTAAATTTTCAAATGCTCGTCTCTTCCCAGAACAGAGCATTATGCCAGTCCTCAGTTCAGCCAATCAGCCGTCCATTAGACGATCAAAATTTCTCATAGCCAGTATCATTCCCCCCGCTATAGAAACCGACAATTTAAATCAATAGGAAATATAAAGGGGTCTGGCTGACAGGAAGGAAAGTACGCTTGACCTTATTGCTGGCATTGAGAGTGCAAAAAAAAATGTTATCTCGGATATCGACATTTAAAAAAAAAACATTTTTGGGCAAGGCGGTTGTCGCTCACCGTTCTCATTCACCGAGCCAAGAAGGCCCAGGCAAATCTCTTCAAGATTTGACAAGGTTCATACAGATGGGTCATATTATGATTCATACTCCATGTAAGAATCACGAGACAATTCATACAATACCCAAGTCTAGGGGCAACAATGTGTCTGAACTTGTGCCCTTTCAGCTGCACAAAGACTCAGACAATAGAATCCTGTAAAGTATCTACCCATATTATGCACAGGTATTCTACACCAAGTCCGAAATACATCGTTTTCAGCGTAGAGACGTCAGTGATTCTGGGTGCAGTCCACACTTGCCACGATTTCGCACAAAGTGTCCTCTCCCTAATTTCATAATAAGGAAGTCGCCCGAATTTGAAGGCATGGTAATTCTTCTTCCCTTTCTACTAACTGATATCTATAGTATCACCCTGTTGGGCGTCATCGTTTCTCCAAACGCGGACATAACAATTGCTTGTTGATCGCACCCACGCGCCTCTAATCGTATCCGGAATTGAATATCTGGCCGCCAAAATCCGTACTTTTTCCAGGAGTCAAACTGATGATTCCTTTATGGCGAGAAAATTTTTAAAAAACACGATTAGGTCGACCCCCCGATTTTTTCGCCATTTTAAAATGGACAACGGGCGGGAAACACTTTAACGTGCATAAAAAGAAAATTATTTCTCTGGGTTGTGGGTCGAATTCAACACATTTTCATACATTTTATGGAGTTTACAGCAAAGTTGAAGACGGTTCAAGGAGGATTTCGCGTCTTTACTTTTCAATTTCAATAGCTCGCTTGTCTCCTGAAAAAAATGGCATGAGTATGCCCAATTAGAAAATATAAAATTTTACATGGTTTTTGTCAAGGATTTTACATCTATTTATGACCTAAGCTCCGAAACCATTCCTGTTTAAGCCGCACATCATTTAGGTGTGGACTGCACCCTCTGTGTATGTACCTTATACACGGTATATGTGTAGAAAGGATTCCAAGAATTGGACTGTGTAAACTGTTTTATATTATAGTTTATTGTGAACGAAACAATCTAGGATGTCTCTTGTGTAAACTAGTCCCATTGATATATTAAAACAGGTCACTTGAGTAGTTCTGCTCAGTATTAACTCTTAGGTACTGTTATGAAAAAAACTGATTGATGGGCCTTCAATTCTGAAACAGATTGATACTGTGATGTAACCGGTCAGTACAAGTACCTTTCAGTCCTCGATTCTTTGCTATACTGTGTGGTGTCAATTTTAACAGTGCGGTCAAGCACTTTATGCAATATTCACAAGGCAGTAGATAACTTCAGTTCGTAATATATGACACGGTTCTGGTGCACAAAAAAATAAAATAACTTTTTTTCTAATGTTAAATGAACGAAGGTTAGCAAGGGGAAATTATTTACCAATTTTGTTAGCTGGAATAGATCATGTCTAATCGTGACTTCATCTGGGTCATGCAAAAACATGAATCCATTTCAAGGAAATGTACTTATAAATCATTATAAATATTGGCTGTCGGCCAAGTCCTGATTGATGCGTCTAAATGAAGTTTGGTTTCACTTTTTTTATATAACATTTGATAAAAAATACTGTATCAAGGTTCCCAGTTACTTTTACAGTAAATTATCTAAAGACCCTTGGGATTCTTCAAAAAAGACTAATCTGCATTATGTCTTTCAGTAATAGACTTGCCCACATCAGGCCATCACTTGAACAATTAGGCATCCTACCGTTCTCGAAAATCATTGTCTATCTGATTCTGTTACTTGGGCACAAATGTCTCAACAACGCTCTCTCCATCCTAAAAAACTATTTCACAAAACTCTCCGATTTTCCATTCACTTAATTCCAACCAGACAAGCCAACTTCAATATTAAAACAAACAAAAAATATTATCATTTTTTCTCAGCAAAGTCAAAGGCAATCCGAATTTGAAATTGTTTATCAATAGAACTGTCTTGTCTATATTATTCAATGTTTAAGCCCCGATTGAAACACATATTTTGTCCATCCCGATTCTCACTAATATCAATCAAAACTAAGACTATTTGCTGGTATATTCACGACTATTTTTAAGAAGTATTTCAATATTCCTAAGACTCCAACATCGGAAGTAGTATACAAAACCCCGCACAATTCTCATTTGGACGAGTGTGCAGATGTTTTTGCGCTGGCATGACGTCACTTCCGGTTTATGGGGAGGTCAGGAGGAGGTGTGCGCAGAAGTGTTCTGCGCAAGTGTATGACGTCACTTCCGGTCTGCGTCAATCGGGCGTGACTTTCGGGATGTATTCCTCCGCGGTGATGCGGTCTGGCAGTGATGCGGTCTGCCTCAGCGGACAGAAAGTAGCCCCCAAAACGTGGGTTTTCGTGAGAATCATCGGCAATCTTCAGGGGCGAGAGGGGCCCCTAGTGGACCGATTGGGTCGTGTGAGGTGTCAAAGTGAAGCGTTCCTCCAGGGCTATCCAGTCATGGGTGGGTGTATGTAAATTTAGGATTTGTCCCGAAAATATAAAAAGCCCCGGGCTCGGCGGCAGCGCGCGCATTATCCGGCCGCACGCCCTCGCGCGCGGGTGCACGCCTGTGCGGCATCACCGGAATTGCGAGGGTGAATTTCGGGTCAAAAGGTCAAAGGCCACATCCAGGTCAAAACGTTCCCCTTCTGGCAATGTTCGGCCTTCTCCTGGCCAATAGATAGTCTTTATCTGCCCTCCTGAAGCACCCAGGGAATGCACAGGGTCCCCGACAATATCGCCAGCACTATGCCCATGCTAAATGGCCAGTGCGGAACTCTCAGGTTTTCCCAGAACCGTATTGGCACGGACAAATATATGAAACCTGGAACTTATAGTAAGAAACATAATCTATAGGTGTTGGACGAGTCTCCACTCGCCGTCTTCCTGGTCTTTACCCGTACCTCAAACCTCTATAGTCCTCGTCAAAATTTGTGTGCAGGAATGCCCGCTCTTAACCAAAACATGTACATGGTCTGTGGGCTGATTCATTGGCTCTCTATTTTACTGCAGTGCTCTAGCATTGTTTTCTGGACATTGATTGGTTACATTTGGCCCCATCATAGGCCACTGATTGGCTACTTTCTCAACGATGTTCAAGGTCAGTTTAACTGAATCCCACATGTCTGTTATAGCTTTCATGCATTAAGCTCACACAGAAAACACACAAGACAGGGTATTGAGATCTCATTTTGTTTTTTATTCAACAATGAATAACAACAACGTGAAAACTGAAGCCCAGAACAGGGGGCCTGTACATTGAAATCGATAGAACTTAAGACCAGAACAGGGGGCTTGTACATTGAAATCGATAGAAATTAAGCCCAGAGCAGGGGGTTTACGTGAAAAAACTTAAGCGCAGAACGGGGCTTGTACATTGAAATGATGGACGGCCCAGTAATATACGAGTACATCTCGTCAAATATGTGTATGATGGTAGATAAGGTTCGTCCCCGGCATCGATGGTACAGGTAAAACAAGCCATATTGTGCGCACACGCTACTGGTCAGGCTTTGCAATGTTTGATCCATGAAGTCTGTTAAATCGGGATGGAGGGGTGACAGGCCGTACGGGTCAAAGTATTCGCCCTGCTGTTCTGTCAAGTACACGGCCACTCAATGTTCACCGGGCCGATCCATCGGGTCCGTGTTGAGAACGTAAGCAGCAATATACACATGGTCTAATGGGAACACATCTCGGGCGAACACCCCTTGAAAGACCACACGCGGCACTGGGTCATTCTCCAGCACGATGGTTATCTGGTCTGTATCCCTGTTAGGTGGCAAAATCACACAGGATGTTGCGCGCCTGGTCCACTTGAATGATGTTGTCAAACTCGGCGTAGCAGATCACATTGACGGTGGTCCGGAGGGCTCGTACAAAGTGGATTTCCAACCGTAAATTGCCTTGCTTGGCGAGGGCCAGCTGATGGTCGTTCTCTAAGGTGGGGGTCAGATCGAAACAGAACAACGTGTATCCGCTCGCGTAGTCCTCCCGACTGATCAAATTCCCTTCGTCCTGGTTGATTTGACCGGTGGCTGTAAACAGGTTCTGATTGGCTCGAATGAAATTTCCGCGTCCAACGTTCGGTGTTAAGGCCGTGGCTGGGACCTGTTGTCCGTCCACATGCAGGGCCACAAAATTTATGCCGAAATGTTTAAAGTCAAACGGATTCCCTGGGTAGTCTCCGCTGAAGCTGGTATTTTTCACAGAGGTCAGGATCAATCGCTTGGATAGTTCCCCCAGGAACAGGTATTCTTTGTTGGCGCTCACATTTCCAGCAGGCACAGAGAACACTTTGGTTTGCACACTTCGGATAGGGTACTGGGCTGGTTTTGTTTACAAGGCTTTGAGGTGTCCCAATTGAACGGCTGAATTCGGTTTCACTTTTCGGACATACAGGATTGCGTCTTGGATGACGATCTTATAGTCGGCTACATACCCCTCTACGTCAGTGGCTATCAAGGCGAAGGTCGGAGGCGCCCGTTTCAAGAGGTACCGGTCTTGCATGAAAATATCTGCGTGCAGTCGACCCATGAGATCCACCGAGGCGCCGTTTGAGGTGAGAGACTTCCGTTTGTTATATCCCGCATTGTCCACTGTGCCCATGTGCTCGACTGTGTCCTGGTAGAATAAAGCGGCTGTCAGCTGAGATTTTTTAACCTCTCGTCCATACGACAAGAGCGTCTCGATGTAGGCTCGATATGGGTACGTGTTGGTCAAGTCACTGATGAGTTTGTCGCTGAGAAAAATATCCACCTGCTGAAGCATAGAGTGCAGCCAGAGATTCGTCGGGCCCACCGTGGCATTGTCGACGATTCTGGAGCCATCCCCATTGAAGACCTTGGCTTTCACATACAAGTACGTATGGGCTAAATCCACATAGGCCGTATCTGCGTATCTGAACTCGATGGGCCCTGTTTCGTTGATGCTGGAGAGCGGGAGATGCTCCACCCATAATCCTTCTTCGGCACTGGTTTGTGTGGACGGGACGATCCACAAATCAAATTCACTGTTGGTGGAGGGGCAGGACTCTGCGTGGATTAAGGACATGTTTTAAGAAAAGATATCCTGGGTCTTCGATGTGCGTCGTCGCTGGGTTGGTCGTCGACTGGTGCGTGATCTCGGTGGTGCAGGTATTTTATTCCCTACGGTGCGTTGTGCTTTGGCGACCAACACACCTCCTGCTTCTTGGGCCTGTCGTTTCAGTGCTTCTTTGGGTGCCGTACCCCCAAGACATCAGCGGCGACTTGCAGTCCACTGCGTACCGCTTGTTTGCCGATTGCTTTTATCCCACGCGTCACTAAGTGTAAGAACGTTTTGACGATACTCCCGAGTATGTTCGCCAGCCCGTGTCCTTGTTGCATGCGTGCAACGCTAAAGACCGGAAGTCCACCCCCGGCATGGTGTGCATAATAATCCATATAGCTGCGTGCATCGCACTCGCAAGGTACTTTCATTATAGAAAGTGGGGAGAACGTGTTTGTCGGAAATGAAGTGTCAGCACCACTTACCCTCGTTGGAATGCGCCCGGTCGTCCCGTGTCATCTCTTATATCCACCGTGATATAGTGTTGATGTCGGTTTGTCGTACGGGTAGGTAGAGCATGTGGGTGAAACTGTGGGTGACTTGATCTCCATACAGCTTTTTAATGGGGACCACCCGTAACAGATATGTGTTGTCGACCACGTCCGAGTAGACGTAGAGTCACGTTACAAGCGTCTAGTCCGTCATTCATAATCCATCCGTCGTCCATTAGAGAATATCCGCGTCCATAAGCCAAAGACCTATTCCATTTTCCATATAACAGTATTAGCACCAAATTCAAAAAGACTATCATAGTATACACAAACATAGGCTTGTTTCCTGCAAGAGAGAAGCGGTCAACAGTTTTCAATGATGCCGGCAAGACATCATTATGTTATGCGCCATAGGTCTTGCACGCTACGTTCGTATTTTGCTATCAGCATGCGATATGTATCGCTAAATTTGAGAAACTTTGAGTGGAGGTGCTTGGTGGAATAGCCCTGTTTTATAAGTTTCTGCAACAATGTTTTGTGAACATATCCATCGGGATCTGGCGATGGTCCTCGGATGGACCCGTGTAGGTCGGGTGAGCGAGACCCAGCATTTGCTGTAGGATAGGACTCAGTAAGACATTCACCGGAAAAGGTTTTTATGGGTTTTGAAGTATTCGTGACCTCCAGTAGAGACTTATAATGCAACAGTCTTGTCAGCCCCTGTATGAACTCGTATCGTTTGGCCTTCGGGGAGGGTGAGTCGGGTGTCTTTCCCTTCGTAGTTCACATCGTACCACACTTCAATGGCTCG
>JAVTVY010023207.1:0-88400 GCA_036873755.1 Hanleya hanleyi | reverse complement strand
CTACAATTGAATCAATGATGGTCCATGTATCGGCCAAACACTCCCATGCGCATCCAAAAATGACCTTTCTCTACTACTCCTCAGCTACGCATGCGCACCCTGTCGTCACTGTTCTACGTGGACAGTAGCCCAGTCTTATTCTACATCCATTGAGCTCCAGTGCGAAATCATACACGCCACATTCGGACCAAGGATGGCTTATAGATCTTCCAAACACTTCCATGCGCATCCGAACATGCCTATCTCTACTACTCCTCGACTGCGCATGCACATCATAAGGCAGCCGGTCAACATGGAGAGCACTCCAGTCCCATTCTACACCACGATAACTTAAATACGACACATCACGCCAAAATTAGAATAAGGTGGATCATAAATCGCTCAAACACTCATGCGCACCGAGAATTCCTCTCTCTACCGATCCTCGACTGTGCATTCTTACCATGACGTCACCGGTCAACGTGTACCACATCCCCCAGTCGTATTCTACACCTCATGTCACAACTCAGATTGACGCACCACTTCCCATCCGAACTGCATTTTCTCTACTACTGAGGACGTCACCGATTCACGTGATTCTAACACTCCAAGTTGCCTTGGAGTCACGCCGTGAGCCTGAAGTCCAAAGTCTAAATTCAAGGATCAAAGGTCAACGGTCACTTACGTCCCATTTGCGTCCCTTCATCCCCCATTTCCTCCGCCCCACAATCGGCCCTAGTAGTAATATAACTGCAAATTCCTTATTAAAAATGCGGGTGAAATGTTTTTACCCCGGGTAAAATTTAACGGGTACTATTTCTGAAGGATGACGTCACATCCGGTCACGTGACATGCTCGGTCATTTCCGGCAATCTCCGGGTGGTGTTCTTTTTCCGGGAAATCCCGTAGGAAATCACCTGTTCTATTTATAGATCATAACATCTTTTCTATTTATAGATGATGACGTCATGGGAAAGCCCTGTTCTATTTATAGATCATGACGTCATTGCTCTACGTCAGTGGCTATAAAAGGAGCGGAATTCTGAACACTGCATTCATTTTTCTAAAAGTTCAGGCGAAGCCCTCTTACGCGGCATTGCGAATGATCTACACGACCCACAGTATACGGCCACCAGTGGTGATCTGAGAAGTGAATAATTGTGATTGACGTATCCACAGCCCGCAGACGTGGCGGCCCAGCAAGAGTGATCTCCCCCTACATAAGACCCCAGTGACTTCCAATGTTAATCTATACGGGGAATGCATGTATGGGATAAGGGTGGTCATTTTTTTCTTGCGGATTTTACTATAGGGTGTGGCATCTTGTTTTCCTCGTCTTGCGATGTAGAACACGATGGGAGAGGGTCTCGAAGCCATGCGGTGAAGTGTTTTGAAAAGTTCAGGTAGGTCTGGTCATGTTAGGTCCATACTGGCGCAGTGGACAATGTTGGTCCCACTGGGAAACCCACTCATGGACATTTGCGGTATGGGTTGTGCCCCTTGTTTTCTTCATCTCGAGCTGTAGAACACGATGGAAGGGGTCTCGAGGCTATGCATTGAAATTTTTCTGAAAAAATGACTGTGCGCATGCGCACTGGGCAAGTAGCGCTGTGGTGGACGTTTTGGGGTCTAGGTGGACACATAGTGGTCCAATTGGGTCGTGTGAGGTGTCATCGTGAAGCATTCGTAGGGGGGGGAGCGTCCAACTGGATGGATGTGGGGTGGAACTGATGTCAGTCTGCTTATGCGCAGTAGAAAAAGGGTATTGGAATGGACGTTTTAGGGTCGTGACGGACCCATAGTGGTCCGATTGGGCCGTATGAGATGTCATCGTGTAGCTCCCGTGGGGAACCATCCGACTGGACTAGTGCGTCGTCCGTTTTCAACATTCTACGCATGCGCAATCTGGTCGTAGTATAGAAATCAAGCATTTTAGGGGTGCGTGGGGGTCTGTTGAATGATTGAGGGACCATCTGTGGTCCAAATGGACCGTGTGGGGTGTCATCTTGAAGCTCTCGTGGTGTAGAACACGACTTGAGGGATGTTCTTGTCATCTGTGACGTCATTGGTGACGTCATCAGTAGGAGTTGTAGCCAAAATGGGCATTTTGGGGGTGTGAAGGAATATGGACAGTAACGCCCACCAACTCCTAGCTTAACGCTTCAACGCCCTGGTGAAATAGTCCAGAAGATATGATTTTCTAGATATTCCATGGAATTGCCACTAATTCCTCGAAATGCAGTAACACCCATCAACGCCCTGTCTTAACGCCTTATCTCAACGCCTTAACGCCCTATCTGAACACCTTAACGCTCTAGCATAACGCATTGACACCATGATGTAGACAGGTGAGAGAACAACAACAACAACAACGATGACAGGTCAATCATTTTATTCTCCCCTCCAGTACATCATACCCACGCTGGGAGAGCCGCGTTGGGTATGTTTACGATTCAAGTACGCTATTGTCCAATCAGAAGCCGTCCTTTGAGAAAGTTCCATCTTTGTTCGGCGTGACCTTAGCATTGTCGGGCAGTCCAGGATATTGTTCAGGCAGCATGTCCTGAAACAATTCTTGTCTGTTAGATGTATTTCTCGGTTGCTCTTATTCAATCAGAAGCCGTCGTTTGAGAAAGTCCAATCTTCGGTCATGTTCGCTCTGATCCGTATGTTCTAATCCTCGTCGGGCAGGCCAGAATATTGTTCAGGCAGCATGTCCTGAAACAGTTGTTTGCGCATTCTGATCACATTTTCCGGGGCCTCGGTGGGTGGTTACCCCATATCCTCTTCCAAGTGACGCATGGTCTTCATGATGGACCTGTGCGTGGGGTCGCCTTTCATTTCAAGCGGTAGCAGGGTATACTGTTCGTAGATCTCCATGGCTGTTTTCCTGATGCTGGGACGCATTTGAATGTACGCCTGTTGTAAGTTACCCTGTCCGGCGTCTTCGATCGCTGCAGCGTGACTATTAATAGCTGCTGTCACAATACGATCCCAAAAGGTAGGTTCTTCCTCACTTCCCTTGGACGTAACCTGAATATCTGAGATCAAGCTCTCTATATCAGTAGATAGACCCTCAGCAGTCTCTGTTTCGGTGTCAGTCGGTGGGCTCTCAGAATCAGCTGGCATATTCTCAGCATCTGCATCGGCTTCTTGTGCCTCGGTGTCTTCAATCCCATGTATGTTCTTCTGGTGTCGCATCATATCGTAACGTCTGGTGAACGTGCGTTCGCACTCAGAGCAAGTATAAGCCATGTTGACAGTTGAACGTCGACTGTGCACGTTTTTGGGATACGCTTGCTTTTATGGACAGTAACGCCCGCCCAACGCCCAGCTTAACGCTTCAACGCCCTGGTGAAATAGTTCAGAAGCTCTGATTTTTATAGATATTCCATGGAATTGACACTAATTCATCGCCCGCCAACGCCCGTCGTTACGCCTTAACGCCCGTCTCAACGCCTTAACGCTCAATCTTAACGCCTTAGCGCCTTATCTTAACGCCTTGATGCATGTGCGGTACACCCATTTTATGTTATACCTGTCATATTCGTTCTTGCCCCTTAGATGTATTCTTGGCTGCTCTTGTCCAATCAGAAGCCGCCCTTTGAGAAACTACAGAGCTCGGAGCTGTGGAATGAATCGGTTAAGATCTCGGAGCTCTTGGATCTTGTTAATCCCTATATGTACAGACACCACCACCACCGGGCGTAAATTTTGATTAGCCGACCAATACATATGGAATGATGAGGGACACGAGTTAATCCCTAAATGTACAGACACCACCACCACCACCACCACACACCACCACTATCACCATCACACACAATCACCACCACCACCGGGCGTTGACGCCCGTCAACGCCCGGTGGTGATGGTAGCTCCAGTAGGGCGGAGCTCTTGGATCTCGGAACTCTTGGAGCTCGGAGCTCTTGGAGTCTGAGCTTGGAGCTCTTGGGGCCCAGAGCTCAGAAGTGACGGGATCGTACGCATGCGCACTCACTGGTGGTGATGGTGGTGGTGGTGGTGTGTGTATATATCGGGATTAACAAGCTCCAAGAGCTCCGAGCTCTTAAACGATCCATCCCACAGCTGCGAGCTCTGTAGTTTCTCAACGGGCGGCTTCTGATTGGACAAGAGCAGCCGAGAATACACCTAACGGGAAAGAACGAATATGACAGGTATAACATAAAATGGGTGTACCACACATACAAGGTGTTACGATAGGGTGTTAAGGTGTTACTATAGCGCGTTAAAACGTTAAGCTAAGGCGTTGAGATAAGGCGTTAAGATTGGGTGTTAAGGCGTTGAGACGGGCGTTAAGGCGTAACGACGGGCGTTGACGAGCGTCTCTACATATCGATGAATTAGTGTCAATTCCATAGAATATCTATAAAAAATTAGAGCTTCTGAGCTATTTCATCAGGGCATTGAAGCGTTAAGCTGGGCGTTGGCAGGCGTTACTGTCCATAAAAGCAAGCGTATCATAAAAACGTGCACAGTTCACGTTCAACTGTTAACATAGCTTATACTTACTCTGAGTGCGAACGCACGTTCCTCAGACGTTACGATATGATGCGACACCAGAAGAACATGCATGGGATTGAAGACGCCGAGGCACAAGAAGCCGATGCAGACGCTGAGAATATGCCAGCTGATTCTGAGAGTTCGCCGACTGATACCGAAACAGAGACTGCTGAGAGTCTATCTACTGATATAGAGAGCTTGATCTCATATAGTCAGGTTACTTCCCAGGGAAGTGAGGAAGAACCTACCTTTTGGGATCGTATTGTGACAGCAGCTATTAATACTCACGCTGCAGCGATCGAAGACGCCGGACAGAATAACTTACAACAGGCGTACATACAAATGCGTCCCAGCATCAGGAAAACTGCCATGGCGATCTATGAACAGTATACCCTGCTACCGCTTGAAATGAAAGGGGACCCCACGCGCAGGTCCATCACGAAAACCAAGCGTCACTTGGAAGAGGATATGTGAGTACCAACCACCGAGGCCCTGGAAAATGCGATCAGAATGCGCAAACGAATGTTTCAGGACATGATGATGAACAATATCCTGGCCTGCCCGACGAGGATTAGAACATACGGATCAGAGCGAACATGACCGAAGATTGAACTTTCTCAAACGACGGCTTCTGATTGAATCAGAGCAGCCGAGAAATACATCTAACGGGCAAGAATTGTTTCAGGACATGCTGCCTGAACAATATCCTGGACTGCCCGACGATGCTTAGGTCACACCGAACAAAGATGGAACTTTCTCAAACGACGGCTTCTGATTGAACAAGAGCCTACTTGAATTGAAACATACCGAACGCGGCTACCCAAGCGTGGGTATGATGTACTGGACGGGAGAATAAAATGATTGACCTGTCATCCTTGCTGTTGTTGTTGTTCTCTCACCTGTCTACATCATGGCGTCACGGCGTTATGCTAGAGCGTTAAGGTGTTCAGATAGGGCGTTAAGGCGTTACGATAAGGCGTTAAGACAGGGCGTTGACGGGCGTCCCTGCATTTCGAGGAATTAGTGGCAATTCCATCAAATATCTAGAAAATCATATCTTCTGGGCTATTTCACCAGGGCGTTGAAACGTTAAGCTAGGCGTTGGCGGGCGTTACTGTCCATATTACTTCACATCCTCCAAATGCCCACTTTGGCAACAACTCCTACTGATGACGTCACCAATGACGTCACAGATGACATGGGCATCCCTCAAGTCGTTGTCTACACCACGAGAGCTTCAAGATGACACCCACACGGTCTACTTGGACCACGGATGGTCCCTCAATCACTCAGCTAACCCCCACGCACCCTTAAAATGCCTGCTCTCTATACTACGACCAGACTGCGCATGCGTAGAATGTTGAAAACGGACGACACACTAGTCCAGATGGTCCCCCACGAGAGCTACACGATGACACATCATACGGCCCAATCGGATCAATATGGGTCCGTCACGACCCCAAAACGTCCATTCCAATACCCTTTTTCTACTGCGCATGAGCAGATTGACATCAGTTCGACCACACACCCATCCAGTTGGACGCTCCCCCAGGAATGCTTCACGATGACACCTCACACGATCCAAATCGGACCACTATGGGTCCACCTAGACCCCAAAACGTCCACCCCAACAATACTTCCCCAGTGAGCATGTGCACAGTCACTTTTTAAAAAAAATTCAACGCATCCTATCGTGTTCTACAGCTCGAGATAAAGAAAACAAGGGGGCACAACCCATACCGCAAATGTCCATGAGTGGGTTTCCCAGTGGGACAAACATTGCCCACTGCGCCAGTATGGACCTTACATTGCCAGACCTACCTAAACTTTTCAAAACATTTCACCGCATGGCTTCGAGACCCCTACCATCGTGTTCTACATGGCGAGGCAAAGAAAAGAAGATGCCACACCCCGTAGTAAAATCCGCAAGAAAAAAAATGGCCACCCCTATCAAATAGATGCATTCCTCATATAGATTAACATTGGAAGTCACTGGGGTCTTATGTAGGGGGAGATCACTCTTGCTGGGCCGTCACGTCTGCGTGCTGCGGATACGTCAGTAACAATTATTCACTTCTGAGATCACCACTGGTGACCATATACTGTGGATCGTATAGATTATTCGTAATGCTGCGTAAGAGGGCTTCGCCTCATCTTTCAGCAAAATGAATAGTGTTCAGAATTCCGTTCCTTTTATAGCCACCGGCGTAGAGCGGTGACGTCATGATCTATAAATAGAACAGGGGTTTTCCCATGACGTCATGATCTATAAATAGAAATGATGTCATGATCTATAAATAGAACAGGGGATTTCCCACGGGATTTCCCGGAAAAAAACCACCCGGAGATTGCCGGAAATGACCGGACATGTCACGTGACCGGATGTGACGTCATCCTTCCGAAATAGTACCCCGTTAAAGTTTACCCGGCGGAACAAAATTTTCACCCACATTTTTAATAAGGAATTTGCGGTTATACTACTACTGGCCCTTCCTATATCATTTGCGGTACCAAACCATTATTCGTAGAAAGGAAAAATGACGCATCCCACTGAATCAGATTTAATAAAAAAAAATGGTTGACGTAGGCCTATAGAACTGACGGTTATTCGACGAAGTTTGGTGGAAGCATTGTTGCATTCCCCACCACTACATCTAGAAGAGGAATACTGCGCTCTCATCGTTAGTCGAGACCAGCATTATCAATAAGATCTCCGTAAAGTAACCTAGCTTGGAAATACTGAAATGTTAGCATTGTGTGTGTTGATACGTACGGAAGCGTATTAGTGCCAGTGTGAAAAAAAAAATTCCGAGATTTATCTCCTAATTAGGACATAATATCTCCTAATTAGGAGAAAATTATCTCCTAATTAGGACTTATTATCTCCTAATTAGGACTTATTATCTCCTAATTAGGAGATAATTATCTCCTAATTAGGTGATAATTATCTCCTAATTAGGACATATTATCTCCTAATTAGGACTTAATATCTCCTAATTAGGAGAAAATTATCTCCTAATTAGGAGATAATTATCTCCTAATTAGGAGATAATTATCTATGGGCTATAGGATACAAGGTGCACCAAAGGTGTGTGTGCGCATGCGTACGATGACGTCACTTCCGAGCTCCGAGAGCTCCAAGCTCAGGCTTCGGAGCTCCGGGAGTGAGGCATGCCCAACGCTCGTCTTAAGGCAGTGATGCCCTAAACGCAGTGACGCTCTAACGCTAGTGGGTGAGTGAGCGAGTGAGTGAGTGAATGCGCGGGCTTCGAGATCCCGACTGCCCCATCCACGAGCTGAATGGCGACCCCATGCACAGGTCCATCATGAAGACCAAGCGTCACTTGGAAGAGTATATGGGGTTACCACCCACCGAGGCTCTGGAAAATGCAATCAGAATGCGCAAACAGCTGTTTCAGGACATGCTAACTGAACGGTATCCTGGCCTGCCGGCAATGCTTAGGTCACACCGAAAGAAGATTGAAGGAAGGCTTCTGATTGGACAAGAGCCTACTTGAAGTATAAACATACCCAACGCGGCTCACCCAGGATGGGTATGATGTACTGGAGGGGAAAATAAAATGATTGACCTGTCATCCTTGTTGTTTTCTCAACGGTATCATGGTATTATGACGCAAGGGAATCGACCACCAGCGTATTAAAATCTCGTTGACAAGGGACTACTTTCTGTGCGCGGAAGCTTCTCCACGGACATGACCGCATCACCGTCGGACATGACCGTATCACCCCGGAGGAATACATCCTCAGACGTCAATTGTGGTCACGTGACCGGAAGTGGCCTTTGCCGGAACTATAGTGACCTTGACCGTTCCATTGGGGTAAACCATTCTTTGCATAACAACCTATCGCATGCTGATAGAAAAATACGAACGTAGCGTGCAAGATCTATGGCGCTACGTTTCGTAACTTGTGTCTAATACCGCTTAACCCGGGGCTAGGGGCCGTATGAACCCATGCACTTCAAGATCCTCATGGTACTCATATGAACAGTCACAATCAAAGCGTGACTGAGATACATCATTCTTTAGATGACGACTTTACAATGAATATTATGGATTAAGAATACTGATCAGCGATACGGATTTGATATTTTTGGAACATCATGATGTCTTGCCGGCATCATTGAAAACTGTTGACCGCTTCTCTCTTGCAGGAAACAAGCCTATGTTTATGTATACTATGATTGTCTTCTTGAATTTGGTGCTAATATTGTTATTGGAATATGGAATAGGTCTTTGGATTATGGACGCGGATATTCTCTAATGGACGACGGCTGGATTACGAATGTAATTGCACCCCTCTCAACTAAAAGTGGTTTGGTCAACGGTCAAGTTGAGCCGGGGCTACGGTGCTTTGCATACTACTCACGATATAGCTGATAAATGGGGCAACAACCGATCACAATTATCTCCTAATTAGGAGATAGTATGTCCTAATTAGGAGATAATTATCTCCTAATTAGGAGATATTAAGTCCTAATTAGGAGATAATATGTCCTAATTAGGAGATAATTATCACCTAATTAGGAGATAATTATATCCTAATTAGGAGATAATACGTCCTAATTAGGAGATAATATGTCCTAATTAGGAGATAATTATCTCCTAATTAGGAGATATTAAGTCCTAATTAGGAGATAATATGTCCTAATTAGGAGATAATTATCACCTAATTAGGAGATAATTATCTCCTAATTAGGAGATAATAAGTCCTAATTAGGAGATAATAAGTCCTAATTAGGAGATAATTTTCTCCTAATTAGGAGATACTATGTCCTAATTAGGAGATAAATCTCGGAAATTTTTTTTTCACACTGGCACTAATACGCTTCCGTAGATACGTGTTGGCAGACGATGTCACATTATAATTCGGATCAGGCAACATATTGGTACCGGCGCGGGTGCCATTTCATCTGGATAAGATATTTCGGGTCTCCTTGAAATTGGATTAGGCCCTTTCACTTTTTGGTGTTTTGTTTTTTTTTTTCGTTTTTTTTTTCGTTTTTTGTTGTTGTTTTTTTTCAGTTTGTATTCCCAATCAATTTCATGGGTGTACCCAGTAGGTAAACATGGTGAATCGATAAGTAATTTACGTGATATGAAGGATATCTTACACTCTTTGATTTTGCCACAATTGAGGTACCGTACACACAGATGTTGCCTTTTGGTGGCTATTGTACCTGTGGTTCGATTCTGGCAACATCCCATCATCGCAGCCCATCCCATTATATGCTTATCAAGCCTTTGTATGACGTAAGGGCTCACAGATCTAAACAGGTTGCAAAGATATAAATACGTTTTGAGAATGTGATAAAAGCTATTTTCCGACAAGGTTAAATTTCGTCTAGGTTTGGGCCTTTGTACGAACTGTTCACAATGTATCATAGGGGGGAGTGTGCATTTCAGGGAGGCTGGGAGCTGGGTGGGGGTGCTTATAGTTCTTACTAGTCTAATCGGGGGGGGGGGGCGCTTACTTTTTTTACTAGCCTAATAGTGCTGGTGCCTCTTGGTTTGGAACGATTTATCGGAATCCAAAGTTATTCACCAAAAACGACCGTCTTACCTCCATTTCTAGAGAAAGGTTATCCATAACTGTCCAAGAGAGCAACATAATAGGCATAAATAGGCTGCTATATTGAATTGTATGTAATTAATAGGCTGAAGTTATATGGCCAGGAGGCATGGTTTGATAATGCTCAAGTTGTATTTTATGAATTTTCTGTTAGGTTGATTAATATTCTTCGTACCAGTTTCACAGCAAAAATCTTATCATGAAGGGCTCAAAGCTAAAAACCATTTTAAAGTCCAGACAAAAAGTGCATATTTGTATTACCTGCATGGAATGGGCTCGCGGCATAGAGCTCTACCGTACATGTACGAGGGAGATACATCTTAGCTCTGAAACAGCCCTTAATGATTTTTTATTTTTATTTTTTTTTACATTAATTGATACTAATCAGACTGCAGTTCTAGATGGTTCAAATCAATACTTATCAGACGTCGTTTATCTATGGTGGCCCATATACGGCATACTATATTTTTTTCGTTTTAGTTTATTTTTTTTAATTCTAGGTCTCATTTTTTTTTTTTAGGTTTCATTTTTGTTTTTTGTTTTTTTTTTTTTAGATTTTTTTTTTTTAGTTTTCACCCGGGTGGACACGTTTTCACCCTCACCCGGGTGAGAAGGTTTCCACCCAAGTGAGAAGGTTTTCACCAAGGTGGAAACGTTTCCACCCGGGTGAAAACTAAAAAAATAAACCTAAAACAAAAAATGAAACCTAACACCAAGAAAATGAAACCTAGAAGTAAAAAAAATAAACTAAGAACTAAACAAAATATAGCATGTCGTCTATGGGCCACCGTATTTATCCATTTATCAGCTCGAAAAGAATCTGGAGTTAAAATCCCGCAAATCCACTGACACAACCCGCATACAGGAGAATGGCCGGAAGCTGACGGCAACATGTCGGCCGGGTCGATAGAAATCCCTTTGCGGGATACAGACGAGGTAAAGTATGATTTTGCCCTATTTCCACTTCTCCAATGATGAACACAGTTAGCAGGCCTTCAATTTAGACATTAGGATAATAATTACAAACATCTAACGTCGGATCGTTTGGATCGTTATCACTTTTCAAGGTAATGAAATGCCTGTCTCGAAATCCGCACCATCCATTATCTTTGTTGAAAATGTTATTTCCATTCTTTCTAGCCGCATGTATATCCCATTATGATCATTATCCATCGTCGGTATCGTCAGCATAATCAGAGTGAACCAAAGAACACAAGAAATTGTTGTTGTTTATCTGATTGTTGTCACAGCTGGCTGCTCCTACCTGTTCCTTGATGCGCATGGCACTAAAAACTCTTAAAGGTTATACAAAATGGTCTCAAAATCTGCTACTTTTTTGTGCTAAATTGTTGTAGAGGTGATTATATAGACTTGTTTTACATTTTTGTATGTTTTCAAACTGCCCAAGGTTGGAAATAGCAGCAGTAAAGTGCGACAATTTCATGCCCCTTTCAAAACGGCGAAAGCTGTGACCGCTTGACCTGTGACGTCACAACCTGATTACGATCTCGCTCAAATGCCTGTTGTGACGTCAAAATGTCAGCGACATCACGTTAGAACTCCCACAGTTGGGTGAATTTATCGTAACAACGCCCGGCGTCATAGACTATGACGTTTAGGGCGCAATCGTAATCAGGTTGTGACGTCATGCACCAGAGGTCATGGCTCCAATACGTTTCCCCCCACATGTGTGCTATTCGTGTCCTAAAACCCTCTTCGACGACATTATTCGAGAAAAAAATACTAATCTGTTGTTTGGAACACTACTGGGTATGTTTTAATGCAAAGTAGTATAGAGTCATTTGGTATAACCTTTAAGGAATAGCTATTTCCACCGTAGTTCAACAAGCTGAACCCTGCGGACATTTAATTTTGTGATATTGACAATGCAGGGTTCAGCCGTTGAACCGAAATTTCCTATCGCAAAATTTTCGTCCTCCTGACCTAGGTAACAGCGGGTGGATTTGGGTTCACAAAAATCGATAATACCTACCGCTTTGCACTCGCTTGGATAGAATACATATTTGCCTACTTCCCTGGCCATTTATTTTCTCCGTCCAGCTTCTTTAATTTCCGTAGGGTGGTTTACCGGAAGTAAACAATGTGTTGTCAGAACAATCGGCCCCCATCCTTTAACCTGGGAAATGCTTTGGGCCTAATTTCAACAAAATCGATAAAATGTATTGTTGTTGCGCGAAAGCATGTATTCATTTGTGTATTTGGAAGGGAAATACTCACATGTAATGCCAAGATTGTCGTGGATCGAGTCAAACACGCCAGCCTGGAGTTTTGAATCTAAACAAATTGTTTTCTGCGCATGCGTGAAAATGTCCCGTAGATTCGTACCATATTTTGTCAAATTAATTCAAGTGAGTATATTTGCAACATACCTGTTTCACACACAAAATAGTAAAAACTGAGAACATAGGATTTCATACCGTGATACGTAGAATATATAGTCCGCAATCGCCATATTTGTAACACTTCTGCTTTCGAATATGGTACTAAATGAGGGCATCAATTGTACTGCCTGTTGCTCAATGAACGAACAACAACGTGAACGCGTGAAGCAATTCATTCTGATTGTGATCGATATTCGTTAGGTCGCAATATCGTGCAGAATGGGTGAAATTTATCCTTAAAAATGAATTCGAATACCTATTTCAAGTAGCTCTGTGTAAAAATCTCCAGTATAAAGTCATATGTCCGCTTTAATGAATATTCAGCGCAGCGAGGGTCTGGAGAGAGAGACCAAAACTCGACAATGAAGAGAGATAACTCTGCAAATTCTTACTTATACCTAGCCCTACTTACCGTCCTTCTACCGCAAATCGTAAAGAGCCGCAAGCCAAATTGAAGGTCGTAGATCAACTTCAAGGTACTAGACTAACCACGTGTTCGCATTCTGAAGATCGGGAATATTTTGCGCTCTTTTTTTCTTCACATTTTCTTGTCTTGTAATATATTTCGAAGATTAGGAAAATTTGTCCTAAAATATATAGTTTACACACAGGATCAGTTTATGTTTGATCAAACTGCAAACACCTTACGCAGAATGTAAGCGATTTTGCTTTATTCTTCTTGGCCGGAGCAGTCGCCAAGTGACTTTCTTTAGTCCTGTTCAGAATAAACGGCAACCAGAAATAGGCTCAGCCGTAGACGAGATGAATAACTGTTCTCTAGCCAATATATTCAGTTTATCTTTATCACGAGGATAGAATGGCAAAGTTTGTGACATATTTATGCCAAACTTGTGTTACCATGCTTTTCTCCTCCACACGGAATTGTTTAAAAACTTTAGCAATGTTTTTGAAAACTTTTGACCATGTCAAATTTCATGTGCAGTCAGGATTATCAAGCATACAGTTCTAATAACAAGGGAAATATCATTTTTCGGGTAGCTTCAGTTTCAAGAGCTAAATTCCTATTTTTAAACATTGCTAAATGAAAAAAATAAAAGTGTTTCTGTAAACAAATTTAAATTTATTGCAATTACTGTTCCAATGACTCAAATTATCTATACAGTAGCTGACATTGATTTAAGTATTTCAGTATGGACTGGTGCTTTCCTCCTTGTAGACCCTCCTGGTCTAGCTCATGCAAATACGTTAGATACAGGATGTAGAGTTATCTACCTCAACAAACGAAGAGCCCCAACCATTTGGTGTTTTTAAGGTGTTCTAGGCCAAGTTTCATCTGGTTATTTTGAAAATTAATTCAACATTTTGTGCACTCTTTTAGTTTACAATTGCAATTCGGGAACTTTCCCTTTGCCATAAGCGTATGTTTTTATAGTTTTTCATTATTTTTGGCAGCTTATTTTCATATTGTATTTCGCTTCAAATTTTTCCTCCATCTTGGAATGTCAATTATCTGTTCACTTTTTCATGCCAGTTTTTAGATTTATTCCAATGTTGCGACTTCAGGGTGGATTTTTAACCATTCTTATCCATTACTGGAGTGCCACAGTTGAAGTAGGACTGATACTTTCATGTCCGAATGCGACTTTAAAATTTCAATGCACTACCCTAATTTCCATAAACGGCAAAAGAAAAAAAAAATCATCGCGGCTGATCTTCCAAAAACGAAATCCACCGCCATTTTAGAACACTATCACGTGACCCTGATTATCTCGCGTGATGTTATTCTAAATTCAGGATTACAAGAGTCGGAAAAACTGAATCCGCTCAGTCGATCCAGTCGCTTAGGGAGATGAAAAATCCCGTAAATCACCTTCTTCTGTTTTTAGTGTGTGCCTTCTATTATGCTTGATACCGATAGTTACAATTTTACATTTAAAAGCAGATAATGTCACAGCCTAATGAATGAGCCGTTTCCGACCTTCCCGTCTACAGTCCCGCAATTACAATCGAGGTACGATCAGTCTCGTGTCACCATAGTGATATTTTCAAAATGTCGGTGGATTTTGTTTTTGGAAGATCAGCCGCGATGATTTTTTTTTCTTTTGTCGTTTATGGAAATTAAAGAAGCTGGACGGAGAAAGTAAATGGCCAGGGAAGTAGGCAAATATGTATTTTATCCAAGCGAGTGCAAAGCGGTAGGTATTATAGATTTTTGTGAGCCCAAATCCACCTACTGTTACCTAGGTCGGGAGGCCGAAAATTTCGTGATAGGAAATTTCGGTTCAACGGCTGAACCCTGCATTGTCAATATCACAAAATTAAATGTCAGCAGGGTTCAGCTTGTTGAACTATTTCCACCGGTAACTTATAACTCTAATATTAAAAACCACTGTGTACTGTAGCTGGGCTACATCTCCCATAGCAGTTGGAGATATGGTGCAAAAGGAGATAAATTACCCCTATCAAATACATTATCCCCTCTTGGATATATAAAGAGGCACAGTGCATGAATCTGAGAGAGAAGCGGCGAAAACTGCACCTCTGTTCAAACAAACTGGACCACCACATCATGTTCATACTCAGAAAAACATTTTTGTAATCGACTGTTTTTTCACCCGTAATTACCTTTTAAAATGTACCAGTACTACTTATCTGCTTGACTTAGGTATTTCTTGTTTGGAGGACAAATTTGTCATGTTTTCATAACAGAAGACCGCAAAATCAGATGCTGACTCCGTGCATGAACAATTTTCGTCGCTTTTCTCTCAAATTTATGCATACATGTGCCAAAATTCATTTGAAATTACCAAAATGTCCCTCAAATATATCCAAGAGGGGATAATGTATCTGATAGCGGTAATTTGATCTCCTTTTGCACCATATCTCCAACTGATCAGATTAACATCAGAAAATATAGATAAATAAAGAAATCTGTGTTCCCATTAACCAATTTTCAGATATTATCAGCAAATGCATAACCTTGATGGACCAGTAAGCGAGCACTTTTGGGAGATCTAATTGCCAGAAACTTGATTTGAATATTAAAATAAAAACTAGCGGTAGAAAACAAAGGACCGAAACTTTGATCATTATTCTTAGGTATGAACATATTCTTGAGCAGCATTTTATTTGAGTGAGAAATGATTCCAAATCTAGTGGTTTGGGCTTCTGGACCAGTAAGCGAACAATGGCTTGTCAGCGATTTTTGGAAAAAGGTTATTGCATGTTGAGATTAGATTGCTGAGCAAATATGGTATTTATTAATTGTAGAAAGACTTCTGCTGTATGAAAAATGCCACAAAAGTGAGGCCTACACTCAAAAACTTTGTCAAGGGGAGCAGACATTTTTGCACAAAGCATTGTCATTCCACATTATGAGAGCAAACAAGGGGAATACCCCAAATCATTCCTTCTTCTCTCAAAATGCAAAGTAGCACCCTTACCGGCATAAAAACTTTTGCCAACATCAAAGATCATGAGAAAGATATTACTTTTTGCTAGTGAACATCAGATTCACCATAAATTAACCCACTTTTAGTGTACCGGTAATTACTATCTTGATCCAACTTGCGATCATTTGTACAATGGATGTTTTGTTTCCTCACTTGTCATTTATGAAAATCTCCCTAGTTTTCATCTTCTTGATCACAGACTGGATACAGCTCACCTTCATGAACTACGTGTGTACCTTCTTCCTCATGTGTCAAACTCTGAGGATTTGTCATTCACAATTTCTGACTGCATGGACTCAGCCCAAATTATTGTGCAGTTTTGGCATACTTGTCTACATTCTTGCTGCTTTTAATGAGGGTATGGGAGGATAGTAAATATTTGAACATAAATTTCAGGGAGTGAAATAGCCCTTCGCCTGGGGCCGCAACCAAAATTTTTTTTGGGAAACCTAATTCTGCTTGAATTGCAATGCATATGGATATCTTGTTTGTCCATACTTGCCCATGGGCAACTAGAATTTGTTTTCCTATTTCACACCCTAGGCCTAATACCTCCACTCCGTCCCAGTATTATTGCATTGTACTGAAACATGGTGCTGAATTCCCGATAAACACGAGTGAACACCTGCAGAGCTGAGCTGTCAAAAAATGTAGATGAGAGTAACTATAGCAAGTGCTCACGTAATTTATACTTTTCCACCGCCTACAACAATGTTTTCAGTGACCAGCTGTGCCTCATTCAGAAATTGTTTTGATCAATGTGAAGGGCATCAATGAAATGATTGAATTTCATAATAAATATTCGATTTTGCACGTCCGAGTCAAAATGTAGACTTCAAAGTTCAAATTTCCAATGGCTTCGAATCTGGTGAACGAGTGCCAACTGGTAAATTGGGAAATTTGAAACCACTGTCTCGGTCTTCATGTCCTAAATCTACCATACCTAGCTCAGACAACTTGGTAATTTGGAGACTGCATTAGACTTCTCTCGACTAAATCTGTTCTATTTATTTGTGAATGAATCAACTGATTTGTGATCAAATGATTCATAAAATGTTGTACATGAACCCATTTGACATGAACCTTGTTGATTATTTCCTCACCAGGTGATAGAGCTTGATTTAGACCAGCTTCCAGATGGAGAGGAAGTGCTCAGTATCCTGCGTCAGGAGCAGGCTCAGCTCCACATCTGGGTCAGTCTGGCGGTAAGTACATGTGCCCCACTATTCTCGTAATTCAGTCGCCTTTACTTTTTGTAAGTTCCTGATCATGGTCATCTTTGTTATTTCCAGATGAACCAGGCCCTTATCTAGAAGTGAAGTACAGTTGCCTAGTTTGGAGATAAAGTACCTTTTGCTTGTTTAAAATGAGCTGTGTTTTAATAGTTAAATTGCCTCAAAAGGAGCGTCAGAGTCTGGTTGCTGGACTCGAATATATCTTGTTCAATGGTCTGTGAACCATGGCATATCTTAAGCGACATCACAATATCATGAATTTCTTGTATTCAACTCTATACTGGAATGATCAAGGTGTACATCAATATACAATACATGTTTTGTAAGTGTACATTACTTTTGTAAGTGTACCTTACCTGATTCATCCATATATCCATATAACGCATTGCTGAATAGTTGATATGGATCTTTTATTATCATGCACATGTATATCTAATGTACCTGCCAAAGTGAATTCACCCAATTACTTTCGCATCACAGTTGGAGTACCACAAGCAGGGCTATGTGGCAGACTTTGTCAAAATCCTGGAAGCCTCTCGGGCTGACGCCAGTTTGGATTACACCAATTTCGAACGTGACCAGATGCGAGCGTTGGACACCCTGGCCGCGTACTATGTCCAACAGGCTCACAAAGAGAAGAATAAGGATAAGAAGAGAGATCTCTTCACACAGGCCACACTGCTCTATACCACCGCTGACAAGATCATCATGTACGATCAGAACCACTTGCTGGGTCGTGCCTACTTCTGTCTCCTCGAGGGAGATAAGATGGACCAGGCCGACGCCCAGTTCAACTTCGTCCTCAATCAGGTATGTCCTTATAATTTGACCTCAGAACTGAGGGCTGTTCCCGGAAAAAAAAGTACATGGGATGGGAAATAGATTATTCTGAGAAATGTAAATTGTACATGGCTATGTATCCTAATAATATTTGATTTCCTAGAAATTACTTGAACAGTTTATGGTTAGATATAAGACATAGTGCAGTCATGCGAGACAAAATGTTTATTCTGACTAAGAAATGATATTTGGTATGGCATATAGCCCGCCACTGAGCATATATACATGTTTATGAAATGTTTTTTGAGAGGGAAAGAATAAATTGGTCATCAGCTGGATTCAAACCCACAACACCGGCTAAACTTGTCGATGCTCTATCAACTGAGCTATGACCGCCAATTGGTATTACACCCGCGGATTGTCCCTGTGATGACCAACCTTCTCTTTGGGGAACTTTGTGTATTGAAATTATGAAATGAAATAATTGTGCTTGGTTTCTATTAATTATCAATGTTGATATTTCTGAACTTTTCCAGTCTCCCAACAACATCCCCTCTCTGCTGGGAAAGGCATGTATTGCCTTCAATAAGAAGGACTACAGAGGGGCTCTAGCATTCTACAAGAAAGCCCTGAGGACCAACCCAAACTGTCCTGCATCTGTCAGACTGGGCATGGGACATTGTTTTGTTAAACTGAACAAGTTTGAAAAGGCTAGGTATGGAGATTTTCTTGACATTATTATCACAAATCTTTGAAACATTCTGAATTGAGTTACAGATAAAAATTACAGGCTGCATTCTAGTATACCTAGTCCTGACATGCAGCTACAGTTGGGAAATTCCCTTATCTGAAGTCCTGAATCCTGAAAAAATGATCTCAATTCTAGAGAAAAAAAATATAGGGTCATGGATCCTGTCAATAGTTGACATAATCTTAGTGTTTTGGATCCTGTTGACAGTTGACACAATCTTAAGCCTATGGTGTTTTGGATCCTGTCAACAGTTGACACAATCTTACAGTGGTTTGGATCCTGTCGATAATCGACACAATCTTACAGTGGTTTGGATCCTGTTGACAGTTTAGAGAATCTTGCAGGGCTTTGATCACATTTCTCACAAGCCTGTCATATGATTTATTTCATCTGCTTACCAGCTTGAATATCACCATGTTAATCCATTCATCTTTCAGGTTAGCCTTCGAGCGTGCTCTACAGCTGGACGCTCAATGTGTGGGGGCCCTGGTCGGACTGGCCATACTAGAACTGAATGACAAGACGCAGGACTCCATCAAAAATGGCGTCCAGCTACTGTCCAAAGCGTACACCATTGATCCATCCAATCCCATGGTTCTCAACCACCTGGCCAATCACTTCTTCTACAAGAAGGTAGGTATTGGCAGAGCTGTTAGCACGCATAGTCCCAAAATTATTTCTCACATGCCTGCTCACAAGGAATAGAATCATTATGAGAGAAAGTTAATATTCTACCTTAGAAGGTAATATTCAACCCAAGATTGAAGAACCATACCGATGTTAGGAAAATCCATATATCTCGCATATCTTGAAAGGGGAAATTGAAGAGTTTAATATTCAAATTACTCCTGTATCTCTCATCCTTGTCACACTCTCACAGATAACATAAGGCTGAAAACAAATTTATTGCTTCACAGGCAGCGCTGAGTCATATTTTAGTGCCTCGTCAACCTTCTTTTATCACCGGCAGCATAAAAAAAATGTAAAAAAAAAAACAAAACAGAAAATGTTTGCATTTCGTTTTTTACCCCTCGGCCAACTTTGGCCTAGGGTTATTGTTGTCATCATGTACGGCTGTCCGTACGTCCGTCCGTCCGTTACCGCGATATCTACAGAACCGTTTCATGCATGGCAACCAAACTTGGTACATCTATTTATCTTCATGTCAATCAGAAGCCTATCGAAAATGAGTCATCTCGGACAATATTTTGCAGAGTTATGCCCCTTTTTACAAATAAGAATCCACTTATGATTTGTTATTGTGATAATTTCAGAACCATTCCATATACAACATCCTAACGTGGTACAGTTGTTTCTCTTGACCTGAACTAGATGCCTATCGAAAATGAGTCGTGTCAGAAAGTATTTTGCAGAGTTATGCCCCTTGTCTAATAAAATCCACTAATTCCTATGTTAAGTTTGCATATAATTTCTATATCATGTTTGTATACTATCACATTTATTTATTGATTAGATGACTGATTTATTGATTTATTCTCTTACACAATGCGAAGAATGCCTGCAAATCTGTTTTGAAAATGACACTAGATGAGTCGTGTCGGTTCATTGAAGTTATTTATCTTTTTCCATTAAAGTTCCATTAGCAGTTATTCATCCCTCCCAAAAAATGGACTGCTAACCATTCCCCCACCTGATTGATCTTATTCTACTAATATGATTCACTCATCTTGTTCCAATAGCAAGTTTTTGTCCTCCGCCACGAAGTGGTGGGAGGACTTGGAAATGCTAGCCGTCCGTCCTTCCGTCCGTCCCTCCGTCCGTCCTTCTGTCCTTCCGTCCGTCCGTCCTTCCGTTCGTCCGTCCGTCCCACATCTTGTGAACGCGATATCTTGAGAACAATTCGACCAATCGACTTCAAACTTGAGAAGGTGCTTCACATCAGTTAGACGGCCATTGGTATTGATTTTCACTGAGGTACGTAATCCAAGATGGCCGCCATCGACCATATTGGATTCTGTCCGTCCCACATCTTGTGAACGCGATATCTCAAGAACAATTTGACCGATTGACTTCAAACTTGAGAAAGTGCTTCACATCAGTTAGACGGCCATTGGTATTGATTTTCACTGAAGTACGTAATCCAAGATGGCCGCCATCGACCATATTGGATTCTGCTCGTCCCACATCTTGTGAACGCGATATCTCAAGAATATTTCCACCAATCAACTTCAAGCTTGGGAATGTTCTTCACATCAGTCAGACAGCCATTGGTATTGATTTTCACTGAGGTACGTAATCCAAGATGGCTGCCATTGACCATATTGGATTCCATCCGTCCCAGATCTTGTGAACACGATATCTCGAGAACAATTCAACTAATCGACTTCAAACATGGGAAGGTTCTTCACATCAGTTAGACGGCCATTGGTATTTATTTTCACTGAGGTATGTAATCCAAGATGGCTGCCATTGACCATATTGGATTCTGTCCATCCCACATCTTGTGAACGCGATATCTCGACAACAGTTTGATCAATGCACTTCAACAGGGATTCATAGAAGTCCAAATTTTTACTACCCAATATAAAATATTGAGTTCTTTTTATGCTCAAATTGAGTTTTTCGAAGTTTTTACGGCCCACCCACAAGTTGATATTGAGTTTTTGAATGTTTTTACCACCCTACCAATTAAGATATGAACAAATAGTTTCTGTAGTACAAAGGTGAGCTATCTAATGTGATTTGGATAATGGTCATCTGAATGACAAAAAAAACCACATGTTCTGGATTGTAACTTGCTCACTTATTTTAATAGATTTCAAGACCATGGCATATCACTGATAATTTTTCTCACGTTTGACCCCCCCCATTATGCCATCTCAATCATGCATGTTGTGTGTCTTGATGTTAAAATATTCTACAAAAATACAACTTATAAACAGAGGTAAGTCAGTCCCTTGGACGGTCCGACCTCATGTTTGTAGCAAAACAACAGCGGTAAGAGATCACGAACTATCATAAACCTTCAAAGATAATTATCATATAACGCTTGCAAGAGACGCTATAAAATCCTTACATCATCAGCGGATTTTCACGCAAGATGTAGCAACTGTCAAGCAGAATGATGTCTTGAACTCGGACTTCTACTTTACGTCCATCGCATGGTCGCTGTCGAACCAGGGGTAGAATTTCACAAAATTTTGCGATTTGGATTCTCAATGGCTTAGTTTGCGAGAATCCATAGAATCCAAATTTGAGGACTTTGGATTCCCAGTGGCACAGTTTGTGAGAATACAAATTTCTCGCACCCGGCATTTCTTGACCAGTTGCCACTTCCAACAGTGCTGGTCACTGTGCAACTAGACGTAAACTGCCCAATGGGAAATTGATTGAAATCACTTTATTTATTTATTCTTAGGAGGGTGGTTAGCACACCTAAAATAGCACACCCTTAAATTAGTTCAGGCGAGTGATTGGTTATCTCCATTGATGAACAGTATTCAGCCTAAACATTTTTTGCTAAGTGGTAAGTATATATAATTAAATTCTACCCGTATTGCTCGTAAATCCTGCGATTTGATTGGCTGATTAGTGCTAAATTTTTCGGTTCATACCTCAATGAATCTAAAAATATGATATGCCACGCCCACAACTGCACTACTTTTTCGTTGCTATAAATAACACTGGGTCACTGGCCGTAGTGTAAATCTATTCAGATTTTAGTACATAAATAATATATTTGCTCAAATAATGCCAACAGAAAACTCTAAAACCAACTGGAAAGAGTGAATTTAAATATTTATTTGTATTGAGAAAATTGTTTGTAAAATTACAAGAATTTCGAAGAGAAAAGAGCCGATCAGATCAGGAATAACTTAAGTCGACATCTCCGTGACCTTGAACGAGATTTTGACATTAGGTTTTCGCTCACCCACTTTTACCACAAATCCTTATGAAAAAATTATTACACCCGGTGAAGTCCTGAAACTCACATCCTACCTGAGCTCTGGTTCTCTTCAGATACATAGTTTGGTAATCCATTCATTTGTTCGTTACCGTTCCCGAGGAGTGGAATTTCATCCGCCGGCTCTTTTGCTGTTGTGGTGCGGGCGGAGGGGGGGGGGGAGGTGAGTTTTGCACCGATGGAAACGGGAATATGTCGTCCTCTCTCACGAAACCAAACACAAAATTTAACAAATTATACCGTCTTGACTGCCACGATAAGCGGATGTATGTAACAAGTACCGTACCGTACGGCAGATGTCCGAGAAAATCCCTCCAGTCAAGGGGGGGGGGGGTTCCACAAAACCTGTTGGGTGGCCTACGAGGGCAACATCATCGTTCAATCTCTGTTCACAAAGGCTGCAATCAGTCCACCAGAACTGATACACTTCGAAGTCTGTGAAAGAATATCAATTTTCGCGTTTTCTGTCTGATATCACACAAAATTATGCGTCCGCTCGAACACAACACAACACACACAGCACATGCACTCCATCGATTCCAGTCTACGTGTGACGGGTACAGGCGATGAAGGATGCAGAGTTTCGTCACATTATTGATAGCGGACACCGAAAGGGAGAAAGTTCCGTCATAAACTGCGACAGGGAATGTTCCTCAGCTCAGAACAACTTTGATCAGTGAAATCGTCCTCCGTATATGCCTACCCGGGGCGCGGTAAAACAGCAAGAAAATGCATCGCCCAGTCTGATTATCGGCTCTGAATGGAATATTCCTGGCAAGGCCAACTCAACTCGAACAATTTTTCCTCTTCTGCATGGTTTCATATCTCATTCTTCCTTCGCAGAATTTCCTGTGTGTTTCAGTTTTCCTGACCTAAATGATTATCCCTGACTGAGAAGTTTTCCTCCATACACAATGTGCAACAAACTGTCAAACTGAAAACTGTTTGAACCGCGCTGGGCCTACCGAGTGACGTGTGCGTGCACCGAGACGTTGCTAGGAGTTACGAACTTTGTTGACTGTATTTATACGCGCAGGGGTTTTCCCGTTACAACCGGAATGAGTAGAGATGTTATGTTACATCTTTTTTTAAAGGTCAACCCAAACGGAATGTTTTTTGGTCTAAAAATCCTTAAAAATCATAGTTCATACTTCACTTTGTATGAAAAAAATATTGAAAAAATTCTAATCTGATCAGAAACACACGTAATATGGGAGCAAAGTGGGCTTTTCCACACTTTCACAGCTGGGTTGATGACGTCACGCAGGGAAGTTGCCTGAGAAAAACAGCGGATAACATGGAAAGCGAGTGCAGTCAGAGCTCCGGTTCAGATGTCGATTCGAGCGATATCAGCTGCTTAGATGGAAATATTTTTCGCCAAGAAGATGAAATAGACATAGAGGAGGATGATGACGGGCAAATTAACAGTTGTTTGCAGACCAACGGCGGAATTCAGCCCTATCAATTTGAGCCGTACGGCTCCGATTCTGACAGTGACAACCACTCTGACAACGTGGAACTCGACGACGACAGGATTCGGAGAGGTCGTTTGTTGAATACAGATTGGTATGCAACTTAACTGGAAACCTTATTATCGTCATCTATAAGACCAAATGTCCATATATTTCAAACTGTATTGAATGTAGAACGATTCTGTGATGTAACGAACGAGCACATCTGTGTTGTTATTGTTGTTATTGTTGTTACTGACCGAGGCAGCCTTTTCGAAGGGATAAACTCCGGGATTCGGCAGTATGGACAGTAAACTGTTGATAACTCTACTGATATACGTCCGACTTGAATTTTGTTTGTTTTCCCATAATCCCCATGAAATACCAATTTCAGAATTATATAGTTTGATAAAAAAACTTTGGACATTCATGGCGAAAAGTAAGCCGTGGTGAGTGGATCGGCATTCACATTTGCTCAATTTTCGACAAATTACCTCAATTAAATTGAAATCGAATGATATTCCCACAATCTCAAATGTCAAGGGATTATGAAAGTATAATTATCACTTCTGTATCTACAGCCATTCACTCCAATTGGTGTTTTTTATTTATTTACTTATCAAACGTATATATATTTATGAAAGATCATTTTATTATTATTATTAAATAGTATATAATTTAGATAATTTATTTGCGTGAAGTTTGTGCCAACATTTGGCTAAAAACGCATACATAGAATGAATAAAATTGAACATACAAATACAGACATTAAGACACATTGGAACAAATGGTTAAACGTGTATATATGAAATAGAGACTCATCCAGTCTAACCTGTAGGTGCTCAAGCAACAAATGCCACGCGAGAGCGAGCAGGGCATGTACAGCCGTCCCCCTGCCCGAGGCCTCGCTTGCAGGCTAGGTTCGTTCAGCCGATGTCCGTGATAGATTCTCCTTGTCCGATTTCTTTGCCGTCACATTCTGATTGTTCTTACGTTTGATAGTTGGAATAGCTGTTCTCTTTAGTTTTGGTTTGTACCCGAATTCAACTGCTACGCTGTAGATGTCCTCGAATGATGTCTTTCTGTCAAAATGTGCCGAGCAAATTATACGAGTACTGACTCGGGCCCTCTTTCCAGACTCTCGTGTTGCGTACAAATTTCGTCCAATTTGCAGCGATTTTCTCGTCTTTGGGCCACAAATGAATACTAACACCGTCATCTGTAGTAAAACTGCAACCTCCACTACACAACGTCGCGGCATATTTAAAAAATGATGCCCCGATACTCCGAAAATCTCCAGAAATCAGCAGCTACATACGACTGTGGTATACGGCGTTAACATAGAGAATACAAGACGGCTTCCCTCCGTGACGTCACAGCTGGAATTGACAGGAGAGCGATTTTCACCTTTCAAACGGCAATATCTCGCCAACCAGACTGCACAAAATTATGAAAAAAATATCATTATTTTCAGAATCGAAAGGACTATTTTTTTATATTTTTGACCTCAGAGCGTTTGGGTTGACCTTTAACAAGCGCACAAATACTCTTGTCTAAAATAATATGAATTTATTATTAACTGAACATAAAATATGCATGTGCTGTTTGGGCCTTTATAATTCAGTTATATATGTATGATAAATAGGGTCGTTGTTTCATAATATATGCATGCTGGTTGTTTTTATATTATCTTTTAAAGTTTAAAGTAGTACCCTTCCTTCTTACACAATAACGCCTCTGGAGCCTCAGTTTACATGTTTATATGTCCCATTGAGTATCTTAAAAACACAGTATTTCTTTTAAAATCAAACGTGAAGTATTTATTTTTTATGTTCAAATAAAGTTTTAATTGTGTTTTTTTTTTAAAGCAACCTCAATGGTATGGCCTACATCATCCAACTTAGGATGGGAGGCCACAAATTCAAAATCTGTCTGTCTGCCCGTTACAAGAATTAAACCGAAGAATTCGTTCGTTTCACGTTCAATTTCTTCTCTTATTGAATTACTTTTGCTTGATTAATTTAATTATAAGGATTGACTGTGATTTTTTTTACGTTCATTGGGGTATGAACTTAAAAACCGCTGTGCAAACTTTGTATGATCCGCTACGCGGAATCATACAGTTTGCACAGCGGTTTTTAAGTTCATACCCCAATGAACGTAAAAAAAATCAGTCAATCCTTAAATAGTCTGAATCTTATTTCTTTTGTGTCTTTGTATTGCAAAAAAAAACAACAAAAAAACAATTGGGATTGTCTGCATTGCAAAAAAAAATAAATAAATAAAAAATAAAATCTGGCCACCTGCCTCATTTCCTGGCAAGCAGTAAAACAATTATTATTAATGAACCTTTATATAAAGACTAGGCATAACAGTTTGGCATGGATTTATATCAGATACCGGTTCGCAGCAACATTAACAAAATAATGAAATTCCTGATATTTTTGTCCCACATATTTTCATTTCATACCATGATGGTTTTTACAGTGAAAGATAAAAATTACCAACAAAAATTCAAGAGTCGCAGACATAAACAAGAAGTACAGTGCCGTTAAAGTTAAAATCTTAACCTCAAATAAACTGACTTCTGAAGAAATGCGTCTTCTCAACGCAAAGTGGTAGACCGCGTTGTTGTTGTTCATGACAGGTCTCATGCAGGCAATGTCTTTGAAAAAACGATCCATTCTTATTTTCACAAATGTCCTTACCGCTTGATTCTACTTGCCCCGATGTGCTGTCTTAGGGAAAATTGTTTATCGATCTAATTATGAACGAATCCGAATCAAATTCATCTGCGAATTGATATCCAAATGTCCCAGGTTTCGTTTTCACCCTCGTGTAATTCCTTGCGAGGACCACATGTTAGCCGGATTCAATTCCTTCATATATGCTGTTTTCGCCTGTTGGGTTTAACGTAGGTGGCTTTGCACCAACAGCCGAGCGAAGGAGAATACACTTGAGTCATTTGGCGCCAGTCGGGAACCATTACAGCAAGTATTCGAGGCTCCCAAAAAATAATCTAGCAAAGGTTTCCGAGGGTTAGTTAGCGCATTACGTCATCAAAACATAGAAGACCGCCATTGTCCTGAGAGCCTACGGTGAGGTATAATCGGCAAGAACTCGCAAAGACGGAAATTATTTCTAGAACTGGAAATCCCCAAACGTTCGAAGACAAATTGTTGAAGGATCGGCGATGATTTTCACATCACTGAAATAATTTGCACCATTACGAGTATTGAGTTTCCGTCAAAAACATTGAGTATTTCTTGTCAAAAACGTACACTTTTGAGTTTTTTGCTGTCTATATTCAGTTTTTGACATTTTTTTACTACCGTTTAACAGTAGTAAAAATGGACGTCTATGAATCCCTGTTCAAACTTGAGAATGTGCTTCGCATCAGTTAAACGGCCATTGGTTTTGATTTTCACTGAGATACGTAATCCAAGATGGCTGCCATGGACCATATTGGATTCACTCCGTTCCACATCTTGTTAACACGATATCTCAAAAACAAATCAACCAATCGACTTCAAACTAGGGAAGGTTTTTCACATCAGTTAGACGGCCATTGGTATTGGTTTTCACTGAGGTACATAATCCAAGATGGCTGCCATTGACCATATTGGATTCTGTCCATCCCACATCTTGTGAACGCGATATCTCGAGAACAGTTCGACCAATCGACTTCAAACTTGAGAATGTGCTTCACATCAATTAGACGGCCATTGGTATTGATTTTCACTGAGGTACAAATCCAAGATGGCTGCCATTGACGATATTGGATTCCATCCGTCTCGGATCTTGTGAACGTGATATCTCGACAACAATTTGACCAATCAACTTCAAACTCGAGACGGTGCTTCACATCAGTTAGACAGCGATTGGTATTGATTTTCATTGAGGTAGTATGTAATCCAAGATGGCTGCCATTGACCATCTTGGATTTCACTCACCCATATTGTACCCATCTGTGTTGTGAACGCGATATCTTGATCTATTCCACTCATCGATTTATAAACCTCACCATCCACAAATCCATATACAACTACAGACTTACATTCCAGTGTTACACTACCCATTACTGCTTCCCAAACCTCCTCAAATTGTCTCAACAATTCCAGATGAACGTCTCTTTCCACATACACATATCAACTTTCCAAGTTATATTTAAGGAGATATTGGAAGCGTATATGCTGTATGCTCTCAAACAGGCTACTTGGCGGAGGACCTGCTAGCTACTCAGCTTGTTTTATCAGTAATTATAATAAACAAAATTTATTCACAACATGATTTGTAGTTTTACTTTTTTTGTTTTGCTAACAACCTAACCTAACAACACTTTTTAGTTGCCACACGTCATTTTATATTCCCACCGCTTAAATGTTTCCCCAAATTTGGCTCTCTTCTAATGATTTCCATTTCAGCAATTTTAGTTGTGTTTACCAAGATATGACAAACGTATATCTATAGTGTATGTATTTATTCCAGAAACAAATTAATTTAAGGGGAGGAAAACTTTTTTTTTTTTTCAAAGAAAGTACACTTACAATACCAGAGGTAAATATTTCTTCCCACAAGCCAATCAATTGGTAGAGACACCCTTACATTATAATAGCTGGGGTTCAGAGCCGAGGGGTTTCGATAGCGCAGCTTCATGTTTTTTTTTACAACTTTTCTGAAAGTTTTGTCAAAATAATGTTTTTGAACATTGAATCATAGTTGTTTGATGTCTTGTATTATTTGCAGGAAATAGTATTGAAAATAATATTGCTGAAGGCTGACGCTTCAATTAAGTAACATTGCAAATTGTATTAAACTACTGCATCTGTTTGCCAGTAAAGATGGATATATTTGGTCTATGGGAAAGAAAAAAGAAAAAAAAGAGATTTTTAAAAAACCTCCCTCTCTCGTCATTTTCTTGTTTCCAAACAATCTAGGTAACCAAGATGGTAAATCAGAGGAATACCATCTAGACGTAACGCTCTGAAAACTTCGTGCGAAATGTTCACCGATATCCTGCGAGATCCCATAAGAAGCCAATCACAATCATTTCTGACTTTTCTCTCTGACAATGATCGACGTTTACTTCACGGAGATTAAGATCTCGCGCGGCACAATCTTTTGATATTTTCCACCCCTTAACAAACCCAACCTTTTCGGCGGGAGTAAACTCTTTGATCTTCATGGATCTGTCTGGAAATGATGCCATATTTGGATATTGTTTCCCGATAATGTTTATACAATGTATATTAGTCCACGTGCTACCGTGTGTAATTATTGTAAGCGTGATTTCAACAAGCTAGCCGCCTGATTGGCTAACAAATGTAGTCTCAGATTCGCATGGGATTTATATAGGGCTGAATTCAGATATAATATTCCGTGATATTATATCTGAGTTTACTGATATTGGTTTCCAAAGTGCCTGTGAAACTAGAGATTACTTTTATTCAGCGATTTCTTGGTATTTTGAAGGGTATAGCAAAGGAAATGACTGGAAATATCGCAATTACACCTCCCCTGATTGGATGAGTACAAAGTTGAAGATACTTATTTTACCTCTACCTGTAAATTGAGTAAACAAATTGATACTTGTATTATTCATGCAGCCTTGTCATTTGTACAACCTGTGTAATACCATTTGTTGTTGTGTAATTGTAGGACTATCAGAAGGTTCAGCATTTGGCTTTACACTCATTTCACAACACAGAGAATGAAGCCATGAGAGCAGAGAGCTGTTACCAGCTAGCCAGGGCATTCCATGTACAGGTGAGGGCAGATTAAACTGGTTAAATCAATACTTTTTTAATCAGTTTTGGTGAAATTAGGCCACACAAAGTTAATTAATTGGTTCTCAGGCCATGACTTTCCAAAAAGTGGTGAGGGAGGCAGGGTTTTTTTTTTAAATTTTTTATCGACATTTGTTGGTTGTTTGTCGACGATTTCAACTCTAAAGTATCTGCCATATGTTTTGACCACAGGCCCTATATTTGCCGATGTGAAAATCCTCTGAAATGTTCCAGTATTTGATGAATTAACAGACACCACGCGCTCGAATGTTTCAGATTTCAACTCCTCTGGCACGTTCACACAGTCAAAATCTCCTTCGCCAACAAACGCCAAGTTCACAAATTCTTTGACGGTTGTCGAATCTAATACTGGGCATATTGTCCACGGACATATAGCAGCCCCCTTTCGGACGATTGTCAGCGAAACTAATGCAGACATGACTAGATATAATCGACGTAGAGATATCCAATCGTGGAGACAAAATCGAGAACTCCCGGTTTCCATCTTTCATGCTAACATTCAACATCCGGTAGATACACGAAGTGCGCAGAAGGTTACCGCGCATAGTAGGAAGTTGATGAAATTATCTCCCTTTACTAGTCTGTCGCATTTTTCATTTTTCCGATCTCGATCAAATTGATTTCCTTGTCGCAAGCTTTGTTCCACGGACTAAGAATTATTTTCACACATATTTCAATGATAATAGGACAGGATAAAACGTTTTTAGCGACCGATTTTTCAGTGAGGCGGGCGGTGCTCGAGAACCATATATTTTTTTTTACTCCGAATGGGATAAAAAAATTTGATGCGGCGGGTTTTGGAGGGACGCGGCGGGGCCTGAGAACCAAGTAATTGACTTTGTGTGGCCTTATAACATTTCAGAACGGATCAAATTTGAAGCAACTTATGGCTATTCAAATATGATACTTCGTTTCTCAAATTCCACCAAATGGTCGAATTTATAGCTGCATGTTTTCTTCTTATATCAGTTATTTTTTTTGTCTCATCTGTAAGAATCGCCACAAGTTCAAGTTCAAGTTCGGTTCGTAATTTCCCCCTTTGAGAGAGGCACCTCCTTACGGAGTACATATTAATATACAATCAATTAGGAACCACTCAACATTTTATAGCTCAAATATCGTGCTGTGAAGTGAACATTTATTATACAATTCTACAATTGGACGAACTACTATCCTGAAAGTACATTTATACAATTCTACAATTTGGACGAACTACCATATCCTGAAAGTGCTGTGATAGTCTAACCATGTGAGCTTCCTAGCGGTGTATGCGATGTGCTACTGTGAGTGAATTTATATAGCGGTCACTGAAAGACACCCAAGTACTTTATTCCCCAAGTGCCTCCGCTGGCGAAGGGCTAGCGTAGCAACTAGTTCCACCATCAGTCCATTTTACCCTGGACACCGAATCAGTCCAGCGCCTTGTGAGTATATATGTAAGCGGTCACTGGCGAGGCGCGAACCCACGCCAGCTGTAGCACTCCGGGTCAGAGTCAAACACCCTAACCACTCGGCCACGACACGCTCACAACAACAAAATTGAAGAAATACTTGCCACAGCTCAAATTTAGCAAGCAAAATTATCTCCCCTTGATAAGCTTAGATAGCAAATGTACCAAGGGAGCCAACTGTGCAACTGCAACAGATTTGTATAGTTAGAATTATCTCCCTTGGTTGGTGAAATCATTTACACAATGCTGGAAGTTGGAAAGACTGCCAATTTGAAAAAAAGCTGTTAATTGCCAAACAAAGTTGACCATTGATGTACTGAATATCTTTTTTTCTCCTACTGAACAGTGTATTAAACTAATTTAATTGAAATAAGTGTGTTGAATGGGGGGATGCACTTGCACCTGAGAATTGGTACAAGTTTTGGGTTGTTTTATTTATGTGCTAAGCAGCTCTTACAATAGGAGGGAGGAATCAATTCCATGGATTGTGCTGGCCATATTCTGAGAAGATGAGAAATAATACCTGACCAAGAACACAACCTTTTGTCATTTATTCACTGAGTTTGTTGCCGGATCATTTAAATAGTGAAATATTGATGTATTCAGAATGAAGAAGTCAAGAAAACATGAAAAAAAAAAAAAAAAAAATTCAGAACATAATTAAAACATTTTCAAAGTGGTCCGTGTTTGGAAATGAAATTAATTTAAAAATAAAAATCCTCATGCCTCATCAAGCTTGAACCAGCCTTGTGTTTGAGAAACAAAGTATCATATTTGAATGGCCTTATTCCTGTCTCAGTGGAAGGGGAACTCTGTTCATACTAACCTTCTGTCAGTTGTCTCCCTTCAATTATGCATACAAATTGGTTTTAACTCCTTTCAGAGCTGAGTATTAGCAACACATGAATAAGCAGAATATTATATGGAAGTGAAGGGAAATACCAACATTCTTTGGGTGAATTAATAATTTCCCCCTTACTGTACGACATATTATGATAAGGAGATGTCTTTATTTTGATACAATTCTGAACGTGTATGTTGTGTTTCAGAATGACTATGATCAAGCCTTCCAGTACTATTACCAGTCGACACAGTTTGCCTCCACTACCTTTGTCCTACCACACTTTGGACTGGGACAGATGTACATATATAGAGGTGACACTGAGAATGTGAGTACTCAATTATTTATGCAGTGAACAGGGAAAGAAAGGTGTCAAGTATTGCCTGGTCTCGAGGGATCTACATGTCTCTGCCTATAGTGTATTCCAGACAGTTGCCCCAGAGGACACTATGTGATGATACATGGAGATACCCCGGGAACAGGCAATAACTGGTGTAGTACACTGAATTTCTCATCATGCTAGGAAAAGACTGTAGTCACACTTGAAATGGTCAGTTCTGAATAAGGAAAAAAAAGGCTGAGGAAGTGCTTTCAATTTCTCAGATAAACACCAGTTGGCACGAGTCCAGCAGCGGTCTCAGATCAAAACTGCTGGACGAGTGCCAATTGGTGTTTATCTCGGAAATTTGAAACCAAATTCCGAGGTCTTCAGACATGCTCAATCAAATATTTGTTAAGAAATTCCAGGCCTCGAAAATTGGTTCATTGACGTAACCGAAAAATCGGTTACGGTAAATTTGGCTTGCGTAACCTATTGTTCGGTTACGATGTTAATTTTTATGTAACCAATTGGTTTCGCAAAACGGTTATGTAATTACCCATTACAACAGTGTTCCGTCAACGAGTGAAAAAAAAGACTGTCCACAGCACGTGGGCAGCGACTGAACAGACAAATGAGTTAACATACGGGAATGGGATTGCACACGTAAATCGCTTCCACCATTCATGCTGTATAATTCATTCGCCATTTCCTTGTTATTCCATTGAAATCCTGATTGAAAAGAGAAGTTGAACACGCCGCCTGCAAATTTAGAAATGGCGGAAGTGACAACGAGTGTTAACCGCAAGCTCCGCGCTCCGAGATAATTCCTCCACGAGGAGCTCCACATGCCACCTCTGCTGCTAGCTCTGTGAAGAGCGCCTCACGGAGCAACAACCTTGGAGCGAGGAGGCTTGCGGGTAACCCTTCCAACTCGTACAAGTTTGATAAATTGTTTCCTGGCCGCTATTGGTTTATCACATAATAGTATGCTGGCCCTGAACCCAGGATAGACAAAACAGTCTGTGCAAGCTGACAGACAGACACCTGCCACGTGGTTGTCTACAAATTCAATACAGACAGGGCCGAGTTTGCGACTTAGTTTCGCTTTTAAAACATGCTGAAAGACACACGTCATGTGGTTAAAGTTTGCACAATAGGCAGACAGAGAAGAGGTTGGGACTTTTGGTACCAGAACATATGTCCAAGAAGCGCATTCACGTAACCGATTTTTCGTTCTGGCCATTTCTGATTTGCGTAACCGACACGCGAACGATCGTTTCGTTCGCGCCAAATTTCGAGGCCTGAAATTCTCTCAAATTGGATAAAATGTGTTCATGTATGCCTTCCACATTGATCAAAACAATTTTTAATGGGGCGTCACTTCCCGGCTGTTCACTGCAAACATTATTGCAAACTTTGGTAAAGTATAAATTAAGCGAGTGCTCACTATAGTTACCCTGGCAGCCGAAAAAAAAACGCCTATGATGTTAGAGATTAATTTCATTCAGTTTAAAAACACTGAAGAGTTCCTATTGATATAGACCAGTTATTTAATGGTAGAAGAGGTACATGCAAGCAATCAACAACAGAGCATATTTTTCAATATTATCATATGTATTCAACATCTCAAGGAACTCCGAATAACTTGATTAGGGATTTGCTGGAAAAAATTGAACTGCTGAAAATTTGTAGAACAAATCCGGTCACTCTATTTGTACTTGTATTAGGATGTCTTTGCTTTTTGACTGACATATTGTATAATACTGTGTTTGAATGATATTTGGAATGATTACGGCTATTTTTTCCAGGCCTCTCAATGTTTTGAGAAGGTATTAAAGGCTCAACCTGGTAACTATGAGACGATGAAGATCCTGGGTTCCCTGTACGCTAACTCTGATGAAGCGGAGAAAAAAGATGTGGCTAAGGTAAAACCTGAATGTTATTGGCTATGATCATGTTACTGGAATGATAATTTGCTATAGAGTTTAGCCCCCATAAAGCATTAATACTGACGTGCTGAGGTCAGAATATTTGGCTGTATGAGGTACAAAATGATGGGACATGGAAGATAGGCACCGGGTACTGCTTTCACATTGACTGTGTCACAAAACTTGGAAAATAGATATCATAGTACCTTGTATATCCTGAAGTAAAATAGACATCTATAAACATTTGCAACCAAAATCCATCAGCAGTAAAGGGCTTGGAATGAAAAAATCAACATTACCAGTGTAAACAAAGGGAGCAATAACATTGTTTGCACCTCCTACCACTAAAGATTTTGATATCGACATCTGTATTTGTATACATTGAAATAAGAAAAATAAAGAATAATTTAGCCATCTGCGGAAATCTAATGCATGACCCCTCCATTGATTCCATAGAGTTGTTTTACCACCTAAAATAATTTGTATATATAGAAATAATTTTTGAGTTCATGTTGCAGTATTTCAGAAAGAATTTAAACTTGTTAAACCTGACTGAAAGTTTGAAGGTCTCTCTCATATAATCTTGGCGTCAGAGTTCATCTGCTTGTTGTTGTTTTTACAGCATCACTTTAGTTTAAACACAAACCAGCATATTTTTTTATGGATAAGAATCACTCACATCTGAAAATTCTAAATATAGAAACCTGGATCTCAAGATTTTTCTCTGATGTCTCTTTAAACTGGTAGAATTACGATTGATATTTTCCGCGTGTTTTACCATTTCAGCAACATTTGAAGAAGGTAACAGAACAATTCCCTGATGATGTAGAGGCCTGGATTGAGTTAGCTCAGATTCTAGAACAGACAGATGTTCAGGTATGATTATACAAACTGTTCTATTCTCTCCTTCATCACATATGAAATAAATTAAAAATCATACATATTTCTCTGCCTTATAGTAATGCTTATTTTTTCTTAGTGGTCGTATTTGCTGTATATGACAAATTACACTTTTGAACTGGAATCTCTTTGTTCATTGTTTCTTTTTCTAACCTTTGTTTCTAAAACGTAGCTTATGGATGAATCGCACTGAATTCTGGACTATGTACACTCGTGCGTGATAGCCCACAATGCATTGCTTTCATTCATATGTTAATTATCAATGTATTCATACGTGTGTAATCAAAACAATCCCTCCAAGTACAAAACAAGGATATTGAACCTAAAAAAGAGGTAGTAACCTGTAGACAACATAAAAAGGAAAATTACATTTGTCCAAGTCTATGGGGGATAAAACCTGAAACTGTAATAGATATAATTATTGTTATTTACAGGGAGCCCTATCTGCCTATGGTACAGCGACCCGTATACTTAAGGAGAAGGTTCAGGCTGATGTTCCTCCTGAGATCCTCAACAATGTGGCAGCTCTACACTTCAGACTCGGCAACTACCAAGAGGCTAAGGTATGTAGGTCTAAACTTCCATGTTCTACTGTGAGTGCAAGCTATAACCCTCTCTCGTTCTCGTTTTGTGTCAGACCGACCTCCATTTTGCCCCCTCCCTTTCCAAACCCAAAGGGGGTCAGTTCTGAAAACTTGCAACAGCAGTGGTCATGTGACTTCCATGTCATATTAACATATTATTCTAGCTACATTTTCCTTTATCCTTAATCTTTTCTGTGACACCCAACAAGAACTCCCTTGAAATCTGATCAGGTCAACTAGTGTCTCTCATAGATAAGGGAGATAATTATTGATCATAATGTCAGGGGTGTGAAACCTTCGCGAATATGCGGAAATCTGCATGAAGAATGGAATTTACCTTTGTCTTTTTCGTTTATGAACAGGATATTAAAGTGATTATTTAGTATTTTTGTCAGTAATTTCAGTTGTTTTGCCTCCTATAGAGCAGCCATTGCACTGGTAGTGACGTCACAGAAAGTGGGTCGCAGGTTGGCAGGAGTACTCAGTATGGGAAAACGTTTTCGGGTTTTGTTTCCACCCATCTAGTTTTCTTGGGGATGATAAACATGTTAAATATTAGAATTGGAAGTGTATGCCATCATAATCACGCAGAGTAAGTGGATTTTTTAGCCGTTTGGAAATGCAACAACAAATGTGTCTAAAAGTTATTAAGTTGTACTAAATTATCTATGTCTATAGTGATTCAGCAATTTTTACCTGCAGAAATACTATGAGGCATCACTGGAGCGATCTCGTAACGAAGCTCAGCATGATGAGACGTACTACAGCGCCATCTCCGTCACAATAACATATAACCTGGCCAGATTACTGGAGGCATCGTTTGAGTATGACAAGGCTGAGAGACTATACAAGAGCATTCTCAGAGAACATCCCAACTATGTTGATTGTAAGACCCTCATTTATTGCCACCAGGCTCCAATTCACTGTTGTTATGATGATATCATGGTACAGTGTATTATTATGGTCTCATATTTGAAAGTTTGTATTTGCATCGGAGAGAACAAATACAATATTACATATGCGTGATAGAGACCTTTGCAGTGTTAGTATTATATATGTATGTATGTGTAAACCACTGCCCTTGTTCTGTATAAAGAGTTACCCTACATATCCTGAATTTATTTTTGTATTTGACTAAAGCCATAATGTTTTGATAAAATAAGCCTGTCCATTGGCTTACGCTCAGTATTAAGAGGATAGAACAAGGACTGGTTCGCTCGGTGTCAGTATAATGTGACTGAGTGGGGTGTCATGTCTGCCTACAGCAATATATTTCGGTGGGACAGCACTATAAAATGGCAGCATTAGATCTGCTCTGTTACAAGTAGGTACTCCCGCCCCTCCCCCTCCCCTCCCTTCCCTTCCCCGTCGTGATATAGCTGAAAAAATGTTGAAAGCGACGTTAAACCCTATTCACTCACTCACTCACTCCATTGGCTTTCAACTTTTACATTTCGATTCATGAATTTATTTGAAATCCCACATTTTTCTGACTCCTTGCATTTGGTTTTTGCCTGTCCTATCTGTATGTAGGACTAACTTTATTTTCTCTTGCCCAGGTTACCTGAGACTGGGGTGTATGTGCAGAGACAGAGGACAGATCTACGAAGCATCTGATTGGTTCAAGGAGGCACTGCAGATTAATCAGGTTGGTACAGATTTAATGTATAGTTTGTAACGCAATGCTTCGAACTCGGGAGAGTAATTTGATGGCCAAGATCATTAATTAAAAGTACGGTTTTTACTTCATATTTATTTACGACTCTTCCCTATGCCTGGTATGATGATGATCATAATGATGCATGTATCTGTTATCCAGGGTGTGCACACGTTTTTTAAAAATTAAGGTCCTTAATAACCTTAAAAACCAGGAACATTATTTTCTGGTCTTTAAAAATCTTTAAAAATCATAAAACCAGGTTGCTAGAAAACAATCAAGTAGGATATTGATAACAATGAATTATTTGCACGAAATATTTTCCATACAAGAGTTTGTTCGGCCATGCTCTGATAACGAAAATTCTCCACTCGATAGCCTAGTCAGCCTGACAGGTTGAGAGCTTCCAATTTGACTAAAAACAGACGAGTATTCCCCGACTCCCTCATCCAATATTTGGGAACGGTGACGTGATGATGTTTGTAGAATCGGAGACACCTCCGTAGTGTGTTTCTTTAGCATTGCTGGAAGGGTTCCTGGTTGTGAACACGAAGTTGCACAATAGAAATGCTTTGGCGACCAGAGATTGATTGATAGTTTCTTCAAGACGAACATTGTGACATGATCTCTACCAAACCTTACAATGCCTGGATTTTGTTTATTTCATGATGACTGATTGGAAAACCAGATTTATGTTGAGTGGCTGGACAAAGATCCAGACAGACACAAAGCGTGATGCAAAGTGTGTGTAAAGTCATTTGGACTTACTACGATGGAGAGGCAGCGGACTTTGTATGATGGGAGATGCGACCTTTTTCATGAGGTCACATGGTTGGAAAAACCACGAGGATATTCAGCATAATAAGTCTTTAAATTTTGTACCAAAAAATGGCCTTTAAAGTCTTTAAAACATCTTTAAATTCTCAGCCAATGTGAATGTACAAACCCTGGTGATAGTACTCTCTCTCTCTTGTTCTAGGATCATCCTGATGCCTGGTCCCTCATAGGTAATCTCCATCTGGGTAAACAGGAGTGGGGGCCTGGCCAGAAGAAGTTTGAGAGAATTCTGCAGAGACCTAACACAAAGGACGATGCCTATTCCCTGATCGCTTTGGGTAACGTCTGGCTCCAGACACTCCATCAACCAATGAGAGACAAGGAAAAGGTTTGATCTCTTTCATTTTCAATGCCAGGTCAGACTAGGTATTTCCTGTGAACTGTTAATTAATTGTGGGCAATCTTGGGCATTGTGTGAAGTTAAGATCTCCTAAAACAGATATGGTATCATCTGAATTATTTTTAGATTTATTCTTCATTTTGGATCCTACAATCACCAATCAAAGTTAAGCGTTTAATAAGAAAACAGTTAAAAGTTTGAGCTGATAAGTGTTGATGTTTGTGGAGCTCTATTACGTGAATGATCATCTATCAAAATGACTCGTACATTAGGTTCAGCTCAAGAACTGTTTAGTTCTTCTTTGACTTGACATTCCAAGATATGAAGCAGTTTGAATTAGTGATACACATTGTTCATGGACTCACAAACTAAATGATTATGTGACTGACCTGTACCTTCCGTAGGAGAAGCGTCACCAAGACCGTGCCCTGGCCATGTACAAACAGGTACTGAGGAATGATGGACGAAATATCTGGGCCGCTAATGGCATAGGTCTGTAAGAGTTACTCCCCTTTACTCTGCAAATACTCTTAAAATGAGTCTTATGTTCAGATATTCTTTCTCATTTCTTCTGAGAAAGCAAAGATAATTTATTCACTGTGAAGTATTTTTACGAAATCGTAAATGTTTTGACAATAAGCCTGTCCATTGGCTTTCAACGTTCACATTTTCAGTCTCAAATTTCCTTGAAATCACACATTCTTCTACTGTCTACTGTCTCGGGTTATGTGCAGAGACAGAGGGCAGATCTATCACTGTGAAATAGGATAAATAAATTATATATATATTCGCATAAATTCATCATTATCTTTGTAGTAACCTCACTTGAACTGAATTTATATTTCTTACACTTTCGTTTGTTTTAATATATTTTTTTTTCTTTGATGCATTATATGAGGAAACAGATAGGAAATGCATTCTCAATTTCTATCACATTGTTTGCGCATTAATCTGTCCATTCAGCTTTATTTATTAGATGAATTGTTCACCATGGACATCTAAAAAATTATGCCCCTTGTTTTATAGGTTGTGTTCTGGCGCACAAAGGTTGTATCAATGAAGGTAGAGATATCTTTGCCCAAGTTCGGGAGGCCACTGCTGACTTCTGTGACGTTTGGCTGAACATCGCCCACATCTACGTTGAGCAGAAACAATATGTGGCCGCTGTACAGATGGTATGTACTCGGCATGATGTTTAGTCACTGATAAGTATTGTATACATAATTGAAATGTTTAGTTTACCTCCACCTATGACCAAAACACACATACACTAATCTCTGTAATAATTTGAACACTTCAAGACCAGCTATTGACTCAATTAAATTGCAGCAGCTTGTGGAGTATGGCAATTGTGAACAGTTCTGAACAATCGGAGCTGAATATTGATAGAATATTCCTTGAAATTGGCTCCTATTGTGTGTTTTAATATGTGCGAATTATTAGAGAGATTACTGTATATCTCATTAAGGTAAAAGGCATTGTGCGGCCATTTAAAGGAGAAGAAAACATATGACTAATGTATACACTGAACGAAAGATCTATCTCCCCCGTATCCAAAAATGTAAGCAAATATTTTTTGCGATTTTTTACCGCCGATCTATTCATATCGAAACATCAAAACTGGACAGATTCATAAGTGCCGCCATTACAAGGGCTTGCGTCTATTTTAACCAATCAGAAATGCCGGACACATATTGTGCGCATCGCTTCGTGACGTCAGCCGGGCTCATGCTCACTTTCGCCCTGTACGTTATTAGTGAGAGAAACTCTCGGAACTGCTGTCTATACTTTGTATACCGTTATAATTTGACAGAGGTAGTATGCCAATATTCCGCAAATACACGGGCATCATGCCGCAGTGTGTGGCGTTTGGCTGTTCTAACAGACCTGGGAATAAAAACCTTCCAAAGACCGTGACATTTCATCAGATGTACTGAAACAGTCGGTCGGCAGGATTTTACTCCAAACTCATCAGGGAAGAACTTTTGCACGGTGAGGCTGCTGCAATAAATTGGAGTGAGTTTATCAATCTTTCAACACTATTTCAGTCATATCACGATGTGCGGTTCCTATTCCTGTCAAATTGTAATCATTCCAATGTAAGAAAGGCTTGGTTTGTAGTATATCTCCATGCAATGTCATTATATTTTCACCTTCCCCGCTAGACAGCGGCGAGGCCCCAATGATGTCACACGCTTAGACGATCCTAGCCTGAATGGCGGCACGCTTGGGAGACAATGATGCGCAGGTTGAACGCCGATTTAATCGAGTAGAAAAAAATCGCAAAAAATATTTGCTTACATTTTTGGATACGAGGGAGATAGATCTTTCATTCAGTGCATACATTAGTCATATGTTTTCTTCTCCTTTAATGAACACAGAAAGCCTGTATAGGCGGGATTGGGGTAACAAGGCGAGGGAGTATAATACATACATGTATGCATACAAAAACTGACCATTAGCTATCTATTCTCATCTTTTCTGCTTTTTACAATTTACTGAGAACTACAGGAACTATTTTAATGATATTTTTCACCAACTGAGTTTAGATACTGTGCAAACTGTTACTGTTGTGCAGATGTGGGGATTTCACCGTAATGTCAAAGTGTTCCTTGTTTGCAGTATGAGAACTGCCTGAAGAAATTCTTCAAGTTTCACAATACAGATGTGATGATGTACCTGTCTAGGGCCTACTACAAGGCAGGTAAACTGAAGGAGTGTAAACAGACCCTGCTCAAGGTAAGAAACCTGTAACTCCGTCAGACCATTGATAATGTCATGGGATAATTTTGGTGCTTATTTTAGTCTTGGTTGATTCTTTTCAAGGTATCATCAATACCACATATAAAAGGTCAAAATTTGTGGTGCACTGTTCAGGCATTCATAGATGTTAAAATATTCAGTTTTTTTCTCTCGCTGAATTGAGTTTTTGTTCAATCATTATTCAGTTTTTCTAGAAATTTATCTAAATAATGTGTAATATGCTGTACATTGTATATGTATATATGATTCTTGGCTTCTCTATTGATGTTTTGAGTGAAGTTTACAGCCTATTAAAATGTGAGTTCTATGAACCCTGACTGTCCTATTCAAACTGATGACTGCCAGTATTAGGAGTGTGTTTGAATTCTATATCAACTTGGTGTACCTGATGATGTGACGAAAAGGGAAAGCTCATTTGCTTCCGTGATGTCTAACTGGGCCACTGTTACTCACCAGGAATAACAGGTTCTCTTCTGAACTCTTCTGGTTCATGACAGACATTCCTGTTAGCACGTTTACTGCTGTACTCGTATGGCTGTACCGCTTAATTCCATTTTCCCAACCTGGTACGACTATGCTCATAGCAGTTGTTCCACTTTTCATTGGCTCACTGAATTATCCCATCATGCTTTTGGGGAAAACCCATGTTACAAGAGAACTCGGAGTGTTCAGCACTGCCAGCACCGTGTTTATCCCACATGCCAGTATATCCCATCTTCATTTTATCCAGCCAATTTCTATGTTCCCACTTCGAACCTAGCTGCCTTGATTTATCTGCCCCCGTTCAGTGTTCAAAATCCGAGGTGTAGATTTCACCTACGAATGAGAGACGAACCAATCAGAATGTCCACGTCGATTGCGAGTAAAGTGACATCATCCTCTATTAGCAGCATCATTCGTCCTAATATGGCATTTGTAAAAGCCCACTATATAGGTCAGCCAATCAATAACGCTCTTGTGCGACCAATTTCGAAATTTCAAATGTTTTCGAGGTCAGTGACGTCTCGTGTCTATTTATAAGTTCTTTGAACATCGAAGGGCCCAGATGTAGCAAGGGAAGTTCGAAGTGGGAACGTAGAAATTGGCTGGAGTTCGAAGTGGGAACGTAGAAATTGGCTGGAGTTCAAAGTGGGAACGTAGAAATTGGCTGGAGTTCGAAGTGGGAACGTAGAAATTGGCTGGAGTTCGAAGTGGGAATGTAGAAATTGGCTGGAGTTCGAAGTGGGAACATAGAAATTGGCTGGAGTTCGAAGTGGAAACGTAGAAATTCGCTTTATAAAATGAAGATGGTATATCCAGAAAGAAGTACCGTAGCAAATGATTTAAATAAGAATACTCGTTGAGACAGAGGCCCTCGGTGGCCAAGTGGTCTAAGGCGTTCGCTGGTGACCGCTAGCCTCACAACACTGAACCAGCACGGGTTCAAGCCCTGATGGTGCATGTGTGGAAGTTGCCAGTTATTTGCAGAGAGTGGTGGTTCTCTCCGAGTACTCCTGCTTCTTCCACCAATCAAACTGTCTGTCACCATATGAACGAAATAATCTTGAGTGTGACATTAAACCAAATCCCCCTCCCCCCTTCATTGTGGCAGAATCTGTTTCACCCACTGCTATGAGTAGACTCGTGATCAGCAGTCAAACATTTCTCCCTGTTTTGTTCCATTCACAGGCCCGCCATGTTTCCCCCAGTGACACAGTAGTCCTATATAACATAGCCCTGGTTCAGCAGAAGTTGGCCACGTCTATCCTCCGAGATGAGAAGAGTAACCTGAAGGCTGTCTTAGGGGCTGTCAGGGACCTCGAGCTAGCACACAAGTAAGGTTACTGGGGTAGAATATGTATGTTTTAGATTACACTGTAGTGTCAAAGAATTTGGAACTCTTCTGTATGGGGAGGTTGATTCAGTCCGTACTTGGAGGATTTCGTAGGGCCAGACTTCCAGCTGGAGATATTCCTACGAAGTAGGCTACTATCTGCAAATTTTCCCGTAGTCAGTGAGTGATTGAGCGAGTCCATCCGAATCCTTTCGTCGGCAAAATAAGGAGAACCGTTGACATCAAAATCTTGATTTTTTGCATGAAGGTGCATCTGACTTGGGCTGTGCTCATCCTAATAAAGGCAGGATTTCAACTTGGGGCGAGGGGATTTCCAAGAGCTCAGTGCACGTCGGAGTTCTCGTGCCTACCCTACTTCGTAGGTCCTGTGACGTTAGTCACACTGCCATGTCAAAATGTAAGATCCCGTATTATTTCTTCAACTTGTGTGACAGAAATGTACTGGATTTGGACCAACGTGCATTTATCTTTGTTTATAAACTTAAGGTGGGACACTACCCCCTGATACCAAATTCCCCAAAGAATGATTTTGATCATTGGTAGTGAAAGTACCCAAGATAAGAAACCAGGAGACAAATATATAGCCCCAGATATATATCCGTTGCCATGGTAACGGCGGCCATCTTGGATTTTCTATTTTAACAACACAGGGTCTCCCAAGTGGCAAATTGAGGTATATTTGAATGAAACAGACACTTTGCCAGGGGGTAAGACCATTGCAATGGGAAATATCGTTTTATTTACCACATTTTAGCGATTTCGATGACAAAATTTGCGAAAATGACCACGGCACTGCTGCTTCATCCAAATCAGTAAACCAAAAGATTCCACTGAGACTTTAATGAACTATCTTACCCCCTTCCAATGTATGTCAGCAACATTCAGTGCAAATTTCAAGCAATTCCATCAAATACTTTAGATTTTATAGTTTTCCTAGAACGCGATTTCATGGAAAATACGCATTTCGCAAATTCATCACTGAAAGTCAATGCAATAAATTGTGAATCAGTCGGTGTAATGAAAGTTGCATGCGTTACACTATTGTAACTTAATAAAGTTATTTTCACATGCAGATGAATTTGTTCTGTTGTTTGTTCTTAGAAGCTATGGTTATTCAGACCTAAAATGAGCCAGAGGCATACGTTTCCCCCTCTACGGCCTCCCAGTCGTCAGCCTCCTTGGCCTTGTCAAGCTTTCTACGTTTTCGTAGCTGTCGTCGAGGTTCCAGTGCTGCATATTTTGCCTTGTAGATACGTTTGCGCTTCCTCTGCTGACATTTCTGTTTTGTGTGTTGCCCAGTGTCAAGTCTAAGTTTATTCAACACACTGTGAAAACCTTCAGAACCCCTGTTGAAGTTCAGCACAGCCAGGGCCACAGCGGTTTCCACTCGCTTCTTGGAAGCGCTATCTACTTTCGGACATCGCTGCCACACGCATCCATTGAAAGATTCATTGGCATTCTGTCTTCATCCTAGCACACCTTGATAAGAGTTCATCATTAGTCAGCCGCTTAAAAATGGGAAGAATGACTTCAGCTACCTCAACAGAAAAGGCAGGAGTGTGTTTTCGAAATGGTTCACCTTTAGCCTCGGCGCGGTTATAGTGACACCAAGATGCAGGGCCCTTGGGGCAAAATTTATGATGTGGATCGGCATCAGTTGACAACATGTGAAAATACCCAGCAAAAACACTGTTTTTCATTTGTTTTACATCAAGTGCCCCTTTCTTTAAATTATTTGCATAGGTACCACTGCATCTTTTCATCGTGGCAGAAAATTTCAAATTTAAAATTCAATCCTTGACCACCACCATATTTGCAATGTGTGGAATCATTACATTGGACTAGTTCTATACGATCCGAACCACAGACTCTACAACAAACACTGTTTATTAATTCCTGCAAAAAGTCAACATGAACCAGTCTATACCCATGTAATTTATCCACACTAACTCTCTTTGGTATTGATGTTGTCAGTACATCATTGTCGTTGTTGTTGTTGTTCTTACCGATATCACGCAGTGCTTCCTCTAGAAGTCCGAACTTGCGTTCACTTCCAGTTATATCCAAGACATTTCCATTAACTGGTGCCGGTTCCGGTGTTTTATCTGCCGTCGTATCTGCTGTAGTATCATTGTAGTAGTTCGTATCAGTCTCTCGTAAGTCCAACCCGGAAGTATTTCCCGTGTCACCTTGACTATTGTCCACAATCTCGGCTCGCTTTTTCGGCCTTCCGCCCGCCCGACCACGTATTTTACTACTTCGTCTCCTCGATCCAAATGCTTCCTTCGTTTTAGCTTTCTTCCGCACCATTGTGACGTCTAGTATCAACAAAATTGACGAATAATCAAAAGCAAACTGAATTTTCAAGTCGAATTTTAGACTTGCGCCGCCATATTGGATGTCATATTCGCGCAAGTCCGGAAGTTTCGTAGAGTGACGTGACGTTAGCTCCAGCCAATGAGAAACGGCTATTATTATGCAAATGAGCTCTTCCGCGAAGTTCACCCATATATGGAAGTTTCCGTTGATTTCATTGACCTTTTACAATCGTTCTATATCGGAAACCAGCGGGAATTTCCTTATTTGGATTTAATACTGAGAAAATTCAGAGCCCGGGCTTTCAAACGATATATAACACGTGCTACTTAAACAACAACAACAATGGCGACGACGATTTACAGACGGGAAAAACAGGACATTTATTCACAAACACAGCTAATATTTGAATATGGAGACAGACACAGTTTTAAAATCTCTTTATTTTTCAACAATACAGGTAGTAAAACATTTTAAAAATACAATTATTACGTTTTTCAATGTCTAAATTACAATTTTACACAAGATGTAGAAAACCCCCAAACGACCCCAATTTTGACTTTTCAGCTGGCCGTGTCCCACCTTAATTTGGGTATACAAGTTCCATAATACATCGTTGGACAGTTTGGAAATCGGCCATGTTTCCTTCCCATCATGCAATGCGTACCACAAGTAACTTTAGCTCAACATAATGTTGTAAGTATAGGCGGCAGCAAAAAATGCAAAAATAAAGAGATTTCCCTTTCGCCTTGGCTCTTCGAATGTTTCAGAATAATTCTTTAGATCTTTGTCACCCTTTCATTCATCTTGACTGGTTCGGATGGGTTGTATAAATGGATCTACAGCCGAAAAATGTTCACTTTTCAATACTGAATCCGCCGGACATGTCCTGTTGAACTCATGAAGCGTGGGCGAGATCTCTTGTTGTACCCGTCCTCGCGCAGGCGTCCTTTGAAACTATCCGGGGATGTATTATAAACAGGAGAAAACATTTAATCACTCCCTAGGCAATCTGGTCATACCATAGGTCACAAATGACAGCTATTTGTCACTTCATATATGGAGACCAACTCAAAACTTCAGTATTGTGGACACAATCGAAGAAGATTTGCGATCAACCTGGATGCCAGGATAGATCCATGAATCTCAAGACTCATGTCGCCGATTTTACCATGAATGTTGTAATGTCTATGATGATTGGCTGTTCAAACCTTACTTGAAAATGTTGCACAATCTCGCAAAGATCCAGCTTCACATTTTCAAGTTAAATACTACATTAAGGTTCCGTCATTTACCTTGACTTAACGAATAGAGTAAACTGTTCAGACCGGGAAATGCACGTGATGTCATATAGCCAATCAAGGTAGGAGCTTGCCCACACTGAGCAGCTAGGATTTTCTTTGATGTCTGCCCGTGTGATCTTCAAATATGGCAAGTGGTGGGTGTATTGATGTTAATTTCCTTCGAATAGCCAATCAAATTTGAATTTTAAAGAGGTCATACATTGCACTTCTCCTAATATGGACCACGAAATATTTATAGCGCTATGACATCACCAGACCTGTATTCGGATCAGATAATGTGTTACGTTCAGCCAAGGCAACACGCGTACGCGTGTAGTGTTAGACTTGGTTAAGCGAAGATGATTTTACCATGAATGTTGTAATGTCTATGATGATTGACTGTTCAAAACTTACTTGAAAATGTTGCACAATCTCACAAAGATCAGATAGGCTCAACATGTTGCTAGGCATATGAATGTTGTCTACCAAGGTTTTGTCTCGACTTAAGGGAGGGGATCCCTTTCCCAGCATCCCAGTACAATTTTAATCTACCCCTGAAGCCCAGTAAAAAATAAAACCCATTCCCAAATCCCAATATTCAGAACTTCTTACATCCCGGAACCTGCACTAAAATTTCAAGGATCATCCCAAATCAAAACAGCAAAATAAGGCCATGATGCGTTTTCAAAATAACTCTTGTCCTCCCACACATAAAACCTTGGCGGTTTGTAAGATATTTTGCTGATCTAGCGTAGTGTTCAGGTGTATTTGTGGTATTGAATGAAGCAAAACACAGAATAACCTTCTCTTTGCTAACTCATTGTAGAACTTGTAGAAAAAAAAAAGGATTTGTTTTTTTGACAATTAAGCCTGGATATATAGAGAATGTTCCAAGATAAAACAGTTTCGTATGTTGTTCGGAGCGATTGAATTCTTAGAGAAGTTAACATATTTATAAATGTTAGGAGTGTGTGTGAAAGCTCAAGTTTGACAGATGTGCAGAAAATATATATATGAATACAATCCTGTAAATATCCTTCTTTTTATTGCAGATATTTCTTCTACCTGAGTCAGCATGGTGACCGAATGAAGTTTGATTTAGCACAGGCTGCAGCAGAGGCCAGGTTAGTTTCATGAAAGGGGGCATCCATGAAGCATATATGCTCAAAATCAGAATGGATTTGTGCACTTGAAGTAAACAGAAACTGTGTCGTGTGCATCGTGTTTCCCCTAACATGCACATTCCTCACTGTGGTGGATTGTCTTCTCAGAGACCGGCTTATTTCGTCATTAAACTTAATTGAAGTAATCAACATATTAATGACATGGCAGTGTGACTAACGTCACAGGACCTACGAAATAGGGTTTGATATAATTTAAGTGTGTACTCGAGAGATGACTTGGGGGCCCTGTGTGCTACCATGAGAGAATTTATATAGCATCTCTAAATTGACAGTGGGAACTATTAACTTTTCCAGATGTCATCGCTGGTGAGTCGTTAGCATAGCAACTATTATCGCCCTCAGTTTCTATTACCATGGGCACTGATCAGCCCAGCAGTACAGCACGAGGTGTTGGGAGGAGAGTCCGAGAGAGCGGGGCAACCCCCCCCCCCCCTTCTCGGTATTAGGAGATTTTTTTCAAATTAGCGTAGGGAATGGTGCTCTGTTAGAGCAGTTGAGAAGTAAATGTTTCAAGTCCCAAAATAAGACCGGAAACTGGAAAAGAAACACAAATTTGAAGTGAGAACGGTCAAGATCAGAGATTTGTTAGAATGCAAGAATCAAAAGAGAGCCATTCTCCATGGATATATTTATTTGGCATTCAACTTCAAGGTACCTCATCTGAAGAGAGTACATAATAATAATCAATGAACAATAAAGCACACACGAAAAAAATAAACAACTGGTTATAGGTTACTGAATTTAAAACACAACGATGATTTTATTATTGATCTCTTCAGTAATAACAGATAATAGGGTCATTGTTGTGTTTAAATTTAGTAATTTCTCTCATAAAATCCAGTAATTTTTTATTTCTTTTTGAGGTAGAACATTTTTTAACTAATGATTGAACTGAAGAAATTATGCAATGTTGTATAGGCTGGATATATAAAACGTGCAGTATAATATGCCTTCAACGGAATTCCAAGACCAGCAAATGAGTGAAAACGGATACCATCGGAATGTGTGTCAACATTACAGTGAGGCTAAAAATAGATTACTCCAGAATCTCCAGTTTAATACTAGATTCAAGTGTACTGTTCAACTAGCCATATTATAGATATCTCATAGTACATGTAGATCTAATAGACTGATTACAACGTACGAGCGAGCGCACACATGCATGTGTGCTTTTAATATAGATATAATTAAAATATATTTTGGAAGCTGACGTCTTAGAACAACAACAACGACCACCGAAAGCCAACAAATACCCTGACGCTTCTGTGAGAAGAAGTTTTTCAAAGTTGCTTGGCGCTTCTGACAATGATTTATAAAATACATGTACATGTAAAGTGATACTCGTGGCTCGGTAAAACTTCGCAGCAGACGAAATAACAACCTCCATTCTCCGATAAAATGATTTGCTTCCTTCATGCATCGTGGCATATACAGCTCGGGAAGCGTGGCGTGGACTATTAGGGAAAACATGGCGGAGCTACCTGGAAACGTATAATGCCGACATATTTTGGCAAGTACCATTAAAGTTACTGATATTTTCAAGTGCTGGGCGCATAATTTTTTTTTTTTTTTTGCTTTAGTGCTGGGCGGCCGAAGTTAGTCCCAGGCGCTTAAAAGTCACAGTGAAGCGTACAGTCAAGGGTTCCCGATGGGCATGACAGTGCACTCGAGTCATCAATAAATAATAAAAAATTAATTATAAATTAAATTTTCATCAGAATTCGATCAGCTCAGAACTTGCTGGTAAAAATGCCCTAATGCACGTTCATGCCAAAAATCAAGGTTCTAATGTTAACGGTTCTCCTTATTTTGCCGACAAAAGGATTCGGATGGACTGACTCACTCACTCACTCACTCATTACCGGACAATTTGCGATCTGTAGCCTACTTCGTAGGAACATGAAACTTCAATCGGGAGTTACAATATCCATATAAACATTATTTTCATCAGTTCTATGGGATTTCCATGCAGACTTTATGCATGAAATTGATTAGAAAAATAGGCACCTGGCCGACAGGGTGCGGCGTTATGGCATGGGTTATGAGATGGGTAAAACTTCCATCATAACCTGGCCAAAACCTATGACAGGTTACAGTGAACAATTCCTTATTTCCAGCCCTGGTATGTTAACTAAGTGCTTAGTTTGCTATGTTATTACATGGCCTTATTCATAGTTCCATGTGTACACGGGGGCCCTCGGTGGCCGAGTGGCCTGAGGCGCTTTGCTGGTGACCGCTAGTCTCACAACGCTGAACTGGCACGGGTTCAAGCCCAGCTGGTCCATGTGTGAAAGTTTGTTAGTTACTTCCTCCACCAACCAAACGGACTGTCACCATATGAGTGAAACAAACTTGAGTGTGACATTAAGCCAAATTCCCTCCTCCATGTGTACACAATTTTCATTGAGAAAAGTTTGTCACGATGTTGAATTCTACCCAGTACCATGTACATGATGTATATATTATATATTTGGCAGACAATGTACAGATTTGTTGAGTCAGGCCCAGTACCATGTATCTAGAGCTCGTAGAATTGATGAGCAGGAGCGCGAGATGAGACGCAAACAGGAAGAAGAGAGAGAGAGCCTGAAACAGAAACAACTGGAGACACAGGTATGACAGCTGGTCTCCATGGTTACACACATAGTATACATGGTATGAGAGCTGGTGTCCATGGTTATATACACACATAGTATACATGGTATGAGAGCTGGTGTTCATGGTTATACACATAGTATACTAGTATACATGGTATGAGAGCTGGTGTCCATGGTTATACACATAGTATACTAGTATACATGGTATGAGAGCTGGTGTCCATGGTTATATACACACATTGTATACATGGTATGAGAGCTGGTGTCCATGGTTATATACACACATTGTATACATGGTATGAGAGCTGGTGTTCATGGTTACACACATAGTATACATGGTATGAGAGCTGGTGTCCATGGTTATATATACACATAGTATACATGGTATGAGAGCTGGTGTCCATGGTTATACACATAGTATACATGGTATGAGAGCTGGTGTTCATGGTTATATACACACATTGTATACATGGTAGAGAGCTGGTGTTCATGGTTATACACATAGTATACATGGTATGAGAGCTGGTCTCCATGGTTACACACATAGTATACATGGTATGAGAGCTGGTGTCCATGGTTATATACACACATAGTATACATGGTATGAGAGCTGGTCTCCATGGTTACACACATAGTATACATGGTATGAGAGCTGGTGTCCATGGTTATATACACACATTGTATACATGGTATGAGAGCTGGTGTCCATGGTTATATACACACATTGTATACATGGTATGAGAGCTGGTGTTCATGGTTACACACATAGTATACATGGTATGAGAGCTGGTGTCCATGGTTATATACACACATAGTATACATGGTATGAGAGCTGGTGTTCATGGTTATACACATAGTATACATGGTATGAGAGCTGGTGTCCATGGTTATACACATAGTATACATGGTATGAGAGCTGGTGTCCATGGTTATATACACACATAGTATACATGGTATGAGAGCTGGTGTTCATGGTTATACACATAGTATACATGGCATGAGAGCTGGTGTTCATGGTTATACACATAGTATACATGGTATGAGAGCTGGTGTTCATGGTTATACACATAGTATACATGGTATGAGAGCTGGTGTCCATGGTTATACACATAGTATACATGGTATGAGAGCTGGTGCCCATGGTTATATACACACAGTATACATGGTATGAGAGCTGGTGTTCATGGTTATACACATAGTATACATGGTATACATGGTATGAGAGCTGGTGTTCATGGTTATACACATAGTATACATGGTATGAGAGCTGGTGTTCATGGTTATATACACACATAGTATACATGGTATGAGAGCTGGTGTTCATGGTTATACACATAGTATACATGGTATGAGAGCTGGTGTTCATGGTTATACACATAGTATACATGGTATGAGAGCTGGTGTTCATGGTTATATACACACATAGTATACATGGTATGAGAGCTGGTGTCCATGGTTATATACACACATAGTATACATGGTATGAGAGCTGATGTTCATGGTTATACACATAGTATACATGGCATGAGAGCTGGTGTTCATGGTTATACACATAGCATACATGGTATGAGAGCTGGTGTTCATGGTTATACGCATAGTATACATGATATGAGAGCTGGTGTTCATGGTTATATACACACATAGTATACATGGTATGAGAGCTGGTGTTCATGGTTATACACATAGTATACATGGCATGAGAGCTGGTGTTCATGGTTATACACATAGTATACATGGTATGAGAGCTGGTGTCCATGGTTATACACATAGTATACATGGTATGAGAGCTGGTGTCCATGGTTATATACACACAGTATACATGGTATGAGAGCTGGTGTTCATGGCTATACACATAGTATACATGGCATGAGAGCTGGTGTTCATGGTTATACACATAGTATACATGGCATGAGAGCTGGTGTTCATGGTTATACACATAGTATACATGGTATAAGAGCTGGTGTTCATGGTTATACGCATAGTATACATGATATGAGAGCTGGTGTTCATGGTTATATACACACATAGTATACATGGTATGAGAGCTGGTGTTCATGGTTATATACACACATAGTATACATGGTATGAGAGCTGGTCTCCATGGTTATACACATAGTATACATGGTATGAGAGCTGGTGTCCATGGGTATATACACACATAGTATACATGGTATGAGAGCTGGTGTTCATGGTTATACACATAGTATACATGGTATAAGAGCTGGTCTCCATGGTTACACACATAGTATACATGGTATGAGAGCTGCTCTCCATGGTTATACACATAGTATACATGGTATGAGAGCTGGTGTCCATGGTTATATACACACATAATATACATGGTATGGGAGCTGGTGTTCATGGTTATACACATAGTATACATGGTATGAGAGCTGGTGCTCATGGTTATACACATAGTATACATGGTATGAGAGCTGGTGCTCATGGTTATACACATAGTATACATGGTAGGAGAGCTGGTCTCCATGGTTACACACATAGTATACATGGTATGAGAGCTGCTCTCCATGGTTATACACATAGTATACATGGTATGAGAGCTGGTGTCCATGGTTATATACACACATAGTATACATGGTATGAGAGCTGGTGTTCATGGTTATACACATAGTATACATGATATGAGAGCTGGTGCTCATGGTTATACACATAGTATACATGGTATGAGAGCTGGTGCTCATGGTTATACACATAGTATACATGGTATGAGAGCTGGTGCTCATGGTTATACGCATAGTATACATGGTATGAGAGCTGGTGTTCATGGTTATACACATAGTATACATGGTAGGAGAGCTGGTGTCCATGGTTATATACACACATAGTATACATGGTATGAGAGCTAGTGTTCATGGTTATACACATAGTATACATGGTATGAGAGCTGGTGCTCATGGTTATACACATAGTATACATGGTATGAGAGCTGGTGTCCATGGTTATACACATAGTATACATGGTATGAGAGCTAGTGTTCATGGTTATACACAATAGTATACATGGTATGAGAGCTGGTGCTCATGGTTATACACATAGTATACATGGTATGAGAGCTGGTGCTCATGGTTATACACATAGTATACATGGTATGAGAGCTGGTGTTCATGGTTATACACATAGTATACATGGTAGGAGAGCTAGTGTTCATGGTTATACACATAGTATACATGGTATGAGAGCTGGTGCTCATGGTTATACACATAGTATACATGGTATGAGAGCTAGTGTTCATGGTTATACACATAGTATACATGGTATGAGAGCTGGTGCTCATGGTTATACACATAGTATACATGGTATGAGAGCTGGTGTTCATGGTTATACACATAGTATACATGGTAGGAGAGCTGGTCTCCATGGTTACACACATAGTATACATGGTATGAGAGCTGGTGTCCATGGTTGTACACACATATGGTATTAGAGCTGGTGTCCATGATTATACACAGATAGTATACATGGTATGAGAGCTGGTGTCCATGGTTACACACATCGTATCCATGGTAACTCATTAATGTCAGTAAATCAGTTATATCTGATGTGGGATCATTTTCAATGCATGACTGTTCATTCCTTCCGATTGGCTCTTGATTTGAAGCTCTCTATTTTTCGAGATTGATATGAAATTCATCGTTTATTTGCTGAGTGATTTTGAGACAGACTGCGATCATATCTGACTGTCTCTTGCATTGAGACCAAATTGGGAAGACAAATGATTGAAATGAACTGTCGCCATTTGAGTGAAGAAATTTACCGGTATTACTTGGTTATCGAGAAACTCTCTCAGTGGGATTGGAGGTGATCTCAAACTCGGGGCCCCGTGGGGCTTCCGGGGATTGACCTGGGATGTCGTTGTGCACACCGCAGGTCATGGTAAGAATAGTCCTCAGCTCCTCAGACAGCTTGTTGTAAGAGGCGACTAACTGAGGCACCCGTGGGGTTCCCGGGTGTGAAAAGGAATAGGACCCCACCCGTGTGGTTCCTGGGTGTGAAAAGGAATAGGACCCAACGTCGTGATATGACTGAAATATAGTTGAAAGCGACGTTAAATCATATTCACTCACTCACTCACTCAAACTCGGTATTCATGGTAACTGTAATATCTCTCATAACTCAGTTAACACTCTGCCATTATAAAATCATAAGTAACTAGGGTGGTTCTTGTTATAACTCAGGTCATGACCTTGGATGAGAATGTAGGTCATCTCCATGGATACCAGCTGATTCATTTGACCTTGACTGTATCTGTTTATTATGATCTGGCAATTTAAGTGCTGGATATTTAGCACTAGACTCATACATATCTTATATTTATTTCAGATTTCAACCCAGATAATATATTGGTTTTTGATAATTTTATAACTTCATCTTTCTATGCTGACAGAAATATAATACTGTATATGCATACAGAGGTGTTCCGTCTCTGCCATTATTCACACTGTCATTGTTGTGTTGACCTGCAGATGGAGAAGCAGCGCCAGAAGGAGGAACTGGACCGTCGTATGACGGAACAGAGACAAGTGTATGTGGACAAGGCCAGGAAAATTATCCTTGAACCAGAACATGAGGATAGACCCAAGAAATCTAAGGTAATATCTCCTGCCCTTAGACATTAGGTCTGTAAGTCTGTCAGATAGAATGCACAAAAAATCCCAAAACTGATGAGAGCCTTGTGTTAGATTCCTTCAAATAAGAAATCCTGCAAAGTTTACCTGTAGTCTTCAGAACAACAATAAAACTTACGCAGGGTGAACTTTGACTCATTCCTCACTGTGAGCTTCTGAACTTACAAGTACTGTTCTGAAACACTAGTAGATGGTTATATACAGTAACTGAGTGGTACTGAGCAGAAATCTTCGGGCCAGTTGTGAAATCGTTCACCGAGTAGTTAAGCACAGTCAAGATCTGACAATTTCCATCCCAAAACTGATCAGTTGTTGAGAGGAACCATTCAGTTGTTGACTGCATGGAATTGTACAGTAACTGCTTTGTATGGCTTATAGTGTTGGGCACACCGGTTCTTGTCAGATCACCAGAGTTAAGCAACATCAAGCTCGGTCAATACCTGGATGGGTGACCGGGTGCGGTACTGGCTGGGCTGATCAGTGTCCAGGGTAATAGGAACTGTGAGCACTCTCGTGTTCTGGCACATGTAAGCACCGTCATGATATGACTGAAACAAGGTTGAAAATGACGTTAAACCCTACTACTCACTCTCTCACTTGGTGTCAGTAACTCAGTGGTATGATCGGTAGCTGACCAGATCTTCCTGGAGGACTGTCCTGATTAGAGATTTGCAGTTACAGCTCTTGTACAATACTGATCAGTTCAGGATTGCCTGTGTAATCTATAGCTGGGATTTTTCAGAAATCAGAGGCTTGGGAAACAAGATGAATCAAGTAAAAGTAAAGAAAACAACATTTTATATGATGTTCCTTTCCAGATTTGTCAACAGACATGACAGAGACTTTGAAGAAAGTTTTCGTGAGACTTACCTCGTCGTCAGTAAACTTCCAAGCTATGTTCCTCTTATTACTGAGTGTTACCAAACCATTGTGACCTTAACTGATTGACTTGTCAGCAAGCATTCTCCTACATGTGCCACTGATCATCTACTTTCAGATATTCCCATTTATGCGAATTGGCCACATGATTGTTCCTGGCTTATTGTCATTATCATGTCTGTCTTTCCATCTGCCAATCTATCCTTTAATATTTTCTCATTTCCATCATATCTTAAACACAATCAGGTTAGTCATACCGCAATGCAGTGTGTATCAAGTCAGCTTAAGTCACCTTGACCCATGTTTGTGAGTCACCAGGTCGAAGTAAGTCCAACATGGAATATTTACTGAATTTACACCGCACCTTCATCTGGTGATCAAGAAAGTCTGTATCGATTGTTTATTGTGCAGAAGAAGAAAATGGATGATGATGAGTTTGTGTCTGATGGAAGTGGCGATGACCTGCCCCGTAAGAAGAAGAAGCGTAAGGCTGGGAGTGGCTCTGACGGGGACATGGACGATGAGGACTCATCCAGGAAGAAAAGAAGAAGGTATAGTAATAAGAATACCCATTTCTGGAAAATAAATTATCTCCCCCTGAATCAATGCCACTCTTTAAGATCGGAGGTAAGAAAATGTACTTCTGATCAGTAATGAGCTGGGTTTCACTTTCACCAACGGTCCCTGTAATTATTTTGGTTTTATAGATTGGGAAACCATTTCACACTATTTCTTTGAAATGCTTTTTAATTCAGGAGAATATCTGTTAATATTTTCTACATATTAACCGATAGCTCCTGTATACATAAAATAGTTAATATTCTAGAATAGTTGAATAGTTAATTACTCACACAAATTGTGATGGTCTTTGATAATTACCGAAAGCTACCTGCTCCAGTGCACTTCTTTTGGAACAAGGGAGATAAAACCCTTTAGGCTATATTGTCCTGTAATTCTCCCACTCACTGCATTATTTTCATGAAATGGTATCGTGTGAATGATGCCACTGATACATGCGAGTTTATAAAGGATATGTGTCACAGTTTAGGTGAGGCTATCCTTCAAAATCAAATGGAATAGTTTGTTCAGTTAGATTAAAATCTATTATATTGTTGTAGGCTCAAGTTGGTTTGATAGGCACAGGGTCTTAGGGCTCATAAATATCAATTCTCAAATGTTTCATTCGTACAAAATTTCAGGCTGGGGGTGTGTTTAATGTTGTTCATACTATTATGAATGCATTTCAGTCAGAAAAAAAAGATAAAATTTTTACTATAACAGCAAGTATTGGTTTGAAGGCAGCTAGCTTCATGTGTACACATATTATTATTTCATCTCGGAACTTGTTTTGTTGAAATAAAAATGTTTTCCCCATTTTCTTTCGCTCAGGGACGGTGACCATAGAGACCGTAAGAGACGTCGGCCCCAGAAACAGAGGGAGAACAGGAAGAGGAAGGCAGAAACTGAGGACGGGCTGACTGCCAAACAGAGGAGGAAGGTTGTATCTAAGGCTATCATCTCCTCCAGTGAGGGCTCCGACTCGGAGGGAGAGAAGCTCAAGATTACTAGGTACGTTTATTGTTTTCATGAGGTCTTTGAAGTAGATGGAGTCCTTTTTATACGCCCGCCAAAAGGCGGACGTATTATGTGATGGCGGTTTCCGTCCGTGTGTCCGTCTGTCCGTCCCTCATGTCCGGTCCATATCTGGGACAGTTTTCTATCTACAGTTCTAATTTTTGGTGAGTGGATACCTTACGGGGAGACGATGAAAATGAAGGTGAAGGTCAGAGGTCAAAGGTCACTGATCTAAAAAACAGGAAATCACTGAAGTGTTCATGTCTGGTCTATATCTGTGAACGTTTTCTATCCACAGTTGCAATTTTTTGTGAGTGGATACGCTAGGTGGAGACGATGTGTCGCGTACCAAAAATTGAGGTCGAGGTCAGAGGTCAAAGGTCACTGTTGCCTAAAATCAGGAAATCATTGATCATTGACAGTTTTCTATCTACAGTTCTAATTTTTGGTGAGTGGATGCCCTAGGGGGAATGATGTGTTGCATACCAAATGTAGGTCGAGGTCAGAGGTCAAAGGTCAGTGTGACCGAAAAATCAGGAAATCATTAAAAATTTCTATTTTTTTTGTGAGTGGATTCAATAGGGGGAAATGAGGTGTCGCATACCAAAATGTAGGTCAAGGTCAACGGTCACTGTGACCCCAAAATCAGGAAATTATTAAAAATAACATTTCTTTATGTGAGTATATACATTAGGGGGACACAATGTGTCACATATCAAAATGTAGGTCAAGGTCGAAGGTCAAGGTCACTGTGACCCCAAAATCATGAAATTGTTAAAAATCACGATTTTTTGAGTCCATTGAGAAATTACGGGTAGCCGTTTTGTCATCTACCAAAATTTAGATCCAGGTCAATAGTCAAGATCACTGTGACCCAGAATCAAGGTCAAAGGTCAGTGTGACCTAAAAATCAGGAAATCATTAAAAATTACTAATATTTGGTGAGTGGATTCAATAGGGGAAAATGAAGTGTCGCATACCAAAAATTAGGTCAAGGTCAAAGGTCACTTTGACCCCAAAATCAGGAAATTATTGAAAATAACATTTTTTTGTGTTAGTAGATACATTAGGGGGACATGATGTGTCCCATATCAAAACGTAGGTCAAGGTCACTGTGACCCTAAAATTGTGAAATTGTTAAAAATCATGATTTTTTGTGTCCATTGAGAAATTATGGGGAGATGGTTTGTCATGTACCAAAATTTAGGTCAAGGTCAAGGTCACTGTTACTCCAGAACAAAGAAATCTTTGAAAATTACTTTGTTTTGTGTCCGTAGATTCATTAGGGGGACATGATGTGTCATGTACCAAAATGTAGGTCAAGGCCGAACGTCAAGGTCACTGTGACCCCCAAAATCATGAAATTCATAAAAATCAAGATTTTTTTGTGTCCATTGATACCTTGACGGAAGACGATGTGTCGTGTACCAAAATTTAGGTCAAGGTAACTGTGACCCCAAAATCAGGAAATCATTAAGTCACATTTTCATATGCCTGTCGAAGATGAGGTCATGTAATGCGATGTTGCGTTCTATCCATTCATCCATTAACATTTGTTGTCCATGATGCGATATCTCCAGTTTCAAGCTATGGAATGGTATCAAATACCTTACTCGCATGGTGAAGAGGAGTCATGCATCAATTTGTAAAAGGTCAAGGTCACAGTCCCCCAAAACTGAATCAAGTTTAGCTGACTGTATGTGTTAGGTTGGAATATTCAGAGTTCTCTCCCCTACATGTATATGGCATGTGTCCTGTGGAGTTGTCTCCCGTGTTCGAAACAGCTACATTTAGTTCAACTGTTGTGAAATAGAAGCCATACATTTACTAATTTAACAGGAGAGGGGTCCTTTATGAACTTCATACCTGTTTATCAACTCAAGAACAAAGGTTTACTTCATCACTTTCGTCTTCCTTCATGAAAAATTCTCTCGTCTGAAAGAAATCCATTTGCAGGAAAACTACTATTTTCTTGTGTTTGACTATTGTCGATTTCAGTGTGGGATATGTGAGCTCTCGTTACTTGCTCCAAGGTCAACTATAGTTTCCAAGAGTTAAGCTCATTTTAGTTTATCATTCAATTTTAGATGTGATATATGTTACATTCTCAGAAGCACAAAATTGTAGACCTTTCTCTGGATTGCTAGCTACCAACTGGAATCAAGGCTATTAAACAACCTTTTAATTTGGACCAATGTAATTCCAGATATACGGGCGTATATTGAAGCCCCTTGGGCTCTTGTTGGAATAGGCTTCATATATCCATGCAGTTATACAGTTGAACAGTCAATCCTATTAACATTCAGTCACAGGAAGACAATGATTTGCCACCATAATTCAGTGATAAAATTGATAAGAACAGGAAGTGGACACCATGATTCAAGTCATGCAGATTTCTTTGTCATTTTGAATTATTTTAGAAGGTGTTCATTTTCATTGGAGTGACTGATTGAATTTTGTCAAAAAAATTGGGGATGATTGAATTTCAATAGGGTGATCGTCGTATTAGAGGATCTTCCAAGCAAGGATTCTGCCTTGGTTCACCATATTCACAGGCCATGGGCCGGACTAAATTGAAGATTTGTAATCTTGCCCTTGACCTCCACCCAGTCAGTGGAACAGTTCTGAGGTTGTGTCATCGCTTGCCAAATTTACACGACATGTAGCTTTGCATCTTTTCAAGGTCATGGGTCCTGCTCATTCTTTCTAGATCAGCAAGACACACAGCAGAATCGGATATCTGTTGCAGGACCAATGAAATGTGACCATAGCCTATATTTTCTGGTCCACCTGGCCAAAGTGAGTTTTATGATGTACAGTCAAGTCACTTAAAGAATTAGGGAAATATGACTATTTCAATATTTTGTCTGGATCAGAATGGTGTCTTGATTGCAGACGAATGATGTTAGGTCATTTGAGTGTATTTATTACTTGAATGAGCCAATAAAGAGTTTCCCTATTAGCAATAATGATCTGATTGCATTTCTCTGTATTATTGTACAGGAGTGGTAGTGAGAGTGGCAGTGGAAATGAAGGCGTAGGAAAAAGACGAAGAATTGTTTCATCTGGTAGTGAGAGTGAAGGGAAAGGAAGACGTTCCAGGTCAAGGTCAAAATCTGGCTCAAGATCTGGATCAGGGTCAAGGTCTAGATCGAGGTCCAAATCTGGCTCCCGTTCCAGGTCTCGTTCAAGATCAAGGTCACGTGCCAAGTCAGGATCCCGATCAAGGTCAAAGTCACGATCCAGATCAAGGTCAAAGTCGGGATCAAGATCCAGATCAAGGTCAAAGTCTGGATCCAGATCTAGATCGAGGTCCAAGTCAGGATCCAGATCCAAGTCTAGGTCAAAGTCTAGATCTAGGTCAAGGTCAAAATCTGGATCCAGATCTAGATCCAGGTCAAAATCTGGCTCGAGATCCAGATCTCGTTCAAAATCCAGATCGAGATCTAAGTCCAGGTCAAGGTCAAGGTCAGGATCGAGATCTGGCTCTGGGAATGAGGGAGGAAAGTCAGGAGATGAAGCGAAATCTGGTGCTGGATCTGAAGGTCAGGGGTCACCACCTGGATCTCCCAAATTCGAAGATCCCGGATCTCCCAAATCTGGAGGTGGCAGTGGAGCTGGGTCACCTGCACCAGCGGCTGGAGGTGGCAGTGGAGCTGGGTCACCTGCACCAGCGGCTGACAATGACTGAAGGAGTTAATATAACCTATTCATATACTATCTTGTATTGATTTCATGATATTAAGAATGTTGATATAATCACTTTGATAGGTATATAGAATATTGTTATGGTGTGTAATGTTCACATAGCACATATTCTATACTATACATGTCGTAGTGTTCCAGCAATATCTGTAATATAATGGGCTATCATGTATAATTTTCTACTGTGAAATAAACTTGGTATGGTGAGGAACAGAACACTATCACAATAGTTAGGTAATCATCAAGTGAAACTGATGGACCCACCAATCAACCAAATACAATAGTCTCGCACAAAATGTGGTAAGAAAAAAACAATGGAACAGAATTTAGAAATACAGGCACTGATTTCAGTCATATGGCCACGGACAGTGTTGTCTCTGAGAAATTGATAGTCGTTGGATGTCTAAGGTCTCAGTTGTTCAGCTACTGCAAGCTTGATTTATTAATCACACATTATATTATTGGAGATGGACAATGGGTCTATTTGTTCAGTAGGTAATAGAAATACATTGTGTGAGAAGAATTCAGGGATTCAACATTTCTGTATAGACATACATATGGACTGTTGTTATGAAGTGAAAATCATTTATAATAATAGTCTAATTGTTACGGTAACTAAGCCCTACATTTTATGGTAACAAAACCCTGCATCTGATATTCTGAGTTTCATTGGAGTTGTGCATAATTTAGCTGAGAAATGTTATGATGAAGAAATAGAACGCTATGATCCTGGGCTGATGAGCGTGATGCTCGTAAACATTACTATATACTAGTAGGCTGTTCGAATTGCCATCTGGTGAGCTAGGGATAAGAAGAAGTGTTACTATTTACATGATGACACCGAGTCAATATGTGACCTTGACCTATTTTCAGTAGGTCAGTAGGACTTCGTCAAGACGAAAGGTTGTGAGAGCTGTTCCATTTAAAAAGGTATGGGAGGGGCGGAAGGCACCTTTGAATTGTACCCCACCACCCATAGAAATTTTATTGGCCTTCCCAATGTTGTAACATGGGCTGAAGGGAATTTCCTCCTATGACCCATAGAATAATATATTGAGTGCCTTCCTCCCCTCCCACACCTTTTTAAATGGAACAGCCCTGACTTTATTTCTTTGTTGTTGTTTTTTGCTTGATTTCAGAATTCATTAAAAAAGTATGATAGAATTGGACCGATTTGGTACTGATTCAATTCACATCATCTACCGTGAAAGATTTGCAAGATATTGGGTATTGGGGAGGGGGAGGGGCTTGAAATTGTTGCTCCGAGTGCATCGACTGAGCCTGTATCACTTTGCTGATAAAAAATATTGTTTTGTCGATGAATGTTTCTGGTGCATTTTTTTTTTCTTCTGGTCAGAGCATCGTTTCAAACCATCTGTGTGACCCTGTTTTTTCACAAAAGTTTCAGCAATGTTCTCTCTCTTGACCAAGGCAAGAGTTGTCAACCTTGAATTTGTCTCTAATTTGATGTAAAGCATTAGAAAGGTTAAAATAGGGTTGAGAAATATATGTTTCAGGTTGGGAGTGTGAATTACTATGATTTAACATATATCACCATCTTGTATCGACACTCTGCCAGAACAAAAAATATATAAACTCGTCACCGCACCACTTTTTTCAAGAGGGCTTTTTTTTTGCTGATCAAGTAAATGTCAAACATGGTCACAATTCTTCTGAGAGATTAAACTAATCAGTGTTCTTGTAAGTATATACTTTAAATGGGACTGACCTTTTCTCCTACCCCTGGTAATATGTTAGACATAATACAGCTCAAGATAGCTGATCGTCCCCCAGCTGTGCAAGCTAACAGTACATCAACTTGTCATCATTGTGTATATAATATATCATCTTGTTTGAATGTTCAAACGTTCTGCTATATTTGTACATGTACAATTGCTACAATAAATACTGTAATAAAAAAAAAAAAAAATCTACTCCTTCTTTGCGTGAAATATCTCGTTGCTTGAATCATGAAGACAAACAGAGAAAAGGGAAGTCCTTGTGATCCAATAGAGAAGATGGCTGAATCCAGAATCTCTGTTTTAGTCTATTCCACTCTCCTCTTCATGTGTAAAATTAACTTGAGTGGAACTTGAGAGAAATCCACTGTTCGCTCAAGACGAATCCATTTTCCATTGGTGGCTGAAGAAAGCCACTCCCTACAGTGAAATTCAGTCTTGTGTGATATTCTTTGTTGGAGAGGGGTGTGGGAGTTTGGTTTTGTTAGTTTATTTCACTCATATGGTGACCGCCAGTTTTAGAGGTGGAGGAAGCAGGAGTACCTAGAGAGTACCACCACCCATGAGCAAGTAAACTCCGAGATATTCTGGGGTATTGTTGTTATCTGTCTGTCCATCCGCCTGCCCTGTCTGTCAAATGTTCATTTTCCTTGTCAACATGATACACGTATGTCTTGAAGAGTCGTAGCCACCTTCACAAATTTATACCACATGTGCAACTGGTGATGAACCAGAAGCCTATATAACCGATTTTGACCTATTCATGTATGTCTGTCATGAGATAAGAAGTATATAATGTAATAGCAATTTCTGTCCATCTGTTAACTTGAGCCTGTCCATGCGATATATCCAGTTCCAGGTTATAGATTGGTACCAAACTTACCCATGGGCCAAAGAGAAACCCTACCATATTTATTTTGAGGCCAAACGTGTAGGTCACTGGGGTTGAAAAATCAGTTAATCATTGAACAATGTTATGTTTAATACAGTTCAGAGATGTGCATAGTTATGGCAAAGAAGCCTGTTGATTTTTACCTCTTGACCAATTGTATGAATGGCTGAAGGGTATTGTCAGCTTGGTCTGTCAACCTGTCTGTTTGTCTTGTTTGTTAACACAATATTTCTTGAGTGATCATTGCAAGGCTTTCTAAATTCACACAACATATGCAACTGGCGATGGGCCAGAAATCTGGTGAAGATAAGTGATGTTTGACTTATTTCAACTAGGTCAAATTTGAGTATCGGTGATAATTTTTGAAGGATTACATCTAGGTTTCCCAAATTCATACATATGTAACTGGTAATTCACTAGAAGTCGTTCTAATTTGACTGACTTTGATCTAAGGTCAAATTCTAGTTATTGCAGTATCATCGAAGGTTAAAGGCTGGGCTCTTAAAATTTACTTTACATATGCAACTGGTGATTAATTAGAAGCCTACTACAGTTGACCAACCTTGACCTGTTTCATCAAGGGCAAATTCTAGTTAATACAATATATTTGAAGGGTTCTAGTTTAGGTATGCCCAGGCCTGTATTGAAACCCATATAGCTCTTGTTAGAGCATTTCCACAAAACGGATCTGCCGCCGCCGCGACTTTAAACGTGAATATCTCTGAAACCGTTACATATTTCCGAGTCAGACTTTGTGTGCCATCTCCTTCGGCACCATCATCATGGAAGCATGCTTTTGCACCTCAAAATAAGATATTTTTTTTCTTTCACAAAAATGGAAATTTACTTCTTTGAATCAGGGAAAAGTAATTCGATTTTGCTGAACATGAATGTAACATTCCCAGTGTTATATTTCACATCCCTTGTAAGCCAAATAGCCATTTTTTTTTTAAATACGTGAAATTTTCCTGACTTGATTTCAATATCTACATTCCCCAGGTCACATCTGAGGATTTTGCTACATGTAGTTTCGTTATATTATTCATCATTGGGTGGCACTATAGACAGTAAACTTATGTAGCACAATTTATTGGTATTTCATGAAGTTTATTATTGTCAAGAATTTATATATTATTCATCATTGGGTGGCACTATAGACAGTAAACTTATGTAGCACAATTTATTGGTATTTCATGAAGTTTATTATTGCCAAGAATCCCCTTGGGGTCTAGTTGTGCAAGATACCTGTTGTTGTCTGATTCACAAATCCAATATGGCCACCAGGCGGCCATCTTGGATTTCCCCATGAAACATTGTTATTGCAATTTCTCAGGAACTACTTTGTGGATCTTCCTCAAATTTGGTACACAGGTTCCCCTTGGGGTCTAGTTGTGCAAGATACCTTTTCTGCTCTGATTCGAACATCCAATATGGCCACCAGGTGGCCATCTTGGATTTCCATATGAAACTTCGTTATCGTGATTTATGAGGAAGTACTGCATGGATCTTTCTCAAATTTGATACACAGGTTCCCCTTAGTGTCTAGTTGTGCAAGATAGTTTTGTGGTCTGATTCAGAAATCCAATATGGCCACCAGGCGGCCATCTTGGATTTCGAGATGAAACATTGTTATCTCGATTTCTCAGGAAGTACTGCATCGATCTTTCTCAAATTTGGTACAGAGGTTCCCCTTGGGGTCTAGTTGTGCAAGATACAATTTGTGGTCTAATTGAAAAATCCAATATGGCCACAAGGCGGCCATCTTGAATTTGCCAGTGAAATCTTGTCATCATTATTTTTCGTTAACTACTGCATGGATCTTTCTCAAATTTGGTACACACCTATTCCATATTCCATATAACAGTATTAGCACCAAATTCAAAAAGACAATCATAGTATACATAAATATAGGCTTGTTTCCTGCAAGAGAGAAGCGGTCAACAGTTTTCAATGATGCCGGCAAGACATCATGATGTTCCAAAAATATCAAATCCGTATCGCTGATCAGTATTCTTAATCCATAATATTCGTTGTAAAGTCGTCATCTAAAGAATGATGTATCTCAGTCACGCTTTGATTGTGACTGTTCATATGAGTACCATGAGGATCTTGAAGTACATGGGTTCATACGGCCCCTAGCCCCGGGTTAAGCAGAATTAGACACAAGTTACGAAACGTAGCGCCATAGATCTTGCACGCTACGTTCGTATTTTTTTATCAGCATGCGATATGTATCGCCAAATTTGAGAAACTTTGAGTGGAGGCGTTTGGTGGAATAGCCCTGTTTTATAGGTTTCTGTAACAATGTTTTGTGACGTTGATTAAAATCGTCACATTTAACACAGGATCTAGCAAATGCTACTAAGCGAGATATGTATACGCCATATGCAGGTCCCACTGGAATATTGCTGTCCAGAAAGGGATAGTTTACGATGTCGAAATTGTAATCATCTCTTTTGTCATAAAGTCGACGAGAGAGAATGCCCGCTTCATTTTTTATAGAGATATAGATCTAAATATGATGTGCCAGTCAACCTTTGTGTGCCATCTCCTTCGGCCTGGGAAATTTGTCTGGTTGTGTTTCGATAGCCTCTGCTTACCACTAGCATGACTAGGTGGCATTGTAGTCGGAGCATAGGTAAAGCTTTCTGTGACGATTTCGTCTCAACGACTTGTTTGATTTCTATGAAATTTTATTACAATGGTCTTGAAGGATGGGCAATGTGCTGAAAAGGTTTTGGAGTAGCTGGCATAATCATAAAGGCACGTTTTTTTTTGCATTTCAGAAAAGAAGTTTTTTTGCAAAATAAAATTTTACCAATTCACTTTGATAATTAAAAAAAATGTTTCTATTCTAGGTTGCCAAGCATCAATGTAGGACTGATGGCATGATAATTCTCTTTTGGTGTGAACCAAATTGCCATTTAGATGAAAAATCTCAATTATCTGACTTAATGTCAAAACCTTCATAACCATTATCACGATTAAAGTTTTTCCATTGAACTCTTATGTGCCAACTCCCTTGGGCTTTAGATTGCACCTGCTTGTTTTTCGTGGTATTTGGTCGTCACTAGGTGGTGCTATAGACATGAATGCAAGTAAACAAAGTTACATGTGCAACATCATATCTTCCAAACAACGTGTTCGATCTCCTTGAAATTTGGGTATAGTGATCTTGCAAGATAGGCAAAGGACTGAAGATTTTGGTGGTGTTGGCGAAATCATGGATAAGAATCATGGAAATTTACTTCTTTGAATCAGGGAAAAGTAATTTGATTTTGCTGAACATGAATGTAACATTCCCAGTGTTATATTTCACATCCCTTGTAAGCCAAATGATTTGATTCCAATATCTACATTCCTCAGGCCACATCTGAGGATTTTGCTACATCATGTAGTTTCGTGATATTGTTCATCATTGGGAGGGAGGGAGGGAATTTGGCTTAATGTCACACTCAAGTTTGTTTCACTCATATGGTGACAGTCAGTTTGATTGGTGGAGGAAGAGAGAATCACCGCCCTTCGGCAAGTAACTGACAAACTGTCATCATTGGGTGGCACTATAGACAGTAAACTTATATAGCACAATTTATTGGCATTTCATGAAGTTTATTATTACAGACAGACAAATGATTTCAATGGACTGAAAGGGTTTTTTTTATTGAAATTGAAGGGCCACCTCCCATACGGATTTTGCAGCCCATCAACATAATGCTTGATTTATATCTCATTATACATTCTTTTTCAAAGTTCCTAATTTTGTTAACATTACGGTTTAAAAATGGATTGAAAGGAAATTGGTTCTGTAGCACTGGCATATACATGTGGCAATGGGGTATTGGCAGCTAAATATATATACATCTATGCTACATCAGCCCCTGCTTACACACATAACTGAAATGCAGACAGAGAAAATATGTTGCCATCAGTATGGTGTGATACTGCATGGAGAATTGCAAGGATTCAAGTGATCTTGAATAGCAGGGCATTTTGGTCAAATAGACCTACTGTGACACTGATACCTTACCTGCCTACATATTGTATGTCTGATTGTTGACCATTCAGGTAATAAAACCTGTTTTGTTTGACTTCACTCTTCTGTGATATTCTTTGTTGGAGAGGAGTGTGGGAGTTTGGTTTTTGTCACACTCAAGTTCATTTCACTCATATGGTGACAGCCATGCAGTTTTAGAGGTGGAGAAAGCCGGAGTACCTGGAGAGTACCACTACACATGGGCAAGTAAACTCTGAGAAATTCTGGGATATTGTTGTTATCTGTCTGTCCATCCACCTGCCCTGTCTGCCAAATGTTCATTTTCCTTGTTAATATTATACAGGTATGTCTTGAAGAGTCAAAGCCACCTTCCCAAATTTATACCACATATGCAACTGGTGAAGAACAAGAAGCCTATATGACCGATTTTGACCTATTCGTGTATTCATGCCCGTCATGAGATGAGACGTATATAATGTAATAGCAATTTTTGTCCATCTGTTAACTTGAGCGTGTCCTTGCGATATATCCAGTTCCAGGATATAGATTGGTACCAAACTTTGGTAATGCCTTACCCATGGGTAAGGTTAGGGGAATCCCGCTCTCTAAAATGGAGGTAAAAAGAGTCGTTTTCGCTCAATAAATCAGTTCACATAATGAATTCAGCAAAATTCTCTTGAGGCGCATACAGGCATATATATCCGCATTAAATGGTAGTGAAAAAGTAAATTGTCATCTATCTAATTTGCATACTAATAGGCCAAACATCCTTCGCGCTGTTTAAACAACATTGGCTGGTTATTCACATGGCAAATTAATTTTATGACATGGAACAATAGATAAATCAATGCGCCTGAAATTTTGATGCATCAGTTAAGAAGGAATCAAAAGTTATTGAGCAAAAACGACCTTTTTTACCTTCATTTTAGAGAGCGGGATCACCCTAACCTGCTGAAGGATATTGTCAGCTTAGTCTGTCAACCTGTCTGTTTGTCTTGTTTGTTAACACAATATTTCTTGAGCGATCATTGCAAGGCTTTCTAAAGTCACACAACATATGCAACTGGCAATGAGCCAGAAATCTGGTGAAGATAAGTGGCGTTTGACTTATTTCAACTAGGTCAAATTTGAGTATCGGTGATAATTTTTGAAGGATTACATCTAGGTTTCCCGAATTCATACATATGTAACTGGTAATTCACTAGAAGTCTTTCTAATTTGACTGACTTTGATCTGAGGTCAAATTCTAGTTATTGCAGTATCATGAAGGTTAAAGGCTGTGCTCTTTAAATTTACTTTACAACTGGTGATTAATTTGAAGCCTATTACATTTGACCAACCTTGACCTGTTTTATCAAGGGCATATTCTAGTTAATACAACATATTTGAGGGAGTTCTGGTTTAGGCATACACAGGCCTGTATTGAAACCCATATAGCTCTTGTTGGAGCATTTCCACAAAGTGGATGCTCATGTTTTCATGAGAAACGGATCCGCCGCTGCCGCCGCCGCGACATTAAACGTGATTTCTCTGAAACTGTTACATATTCCCGGGTCAGACTTTGGGTGCCATCTCCTTTGGCCTGGGAAATGTGCCTGGTTAGCCGCTGCTTACCACTAGGTGGCATTGTAGTCAGAGCATAGGTAAAGCTTTCTGTGACGATTTCGTCTGAACGACTTGTTTGATTTCTATGAAATTTTATTACAATGGTCTTGAAGGATAGGCAATGTGCTGAAAAGGTTTTGGAGTAGCTGGCATAATCATAAAGGCACGTTTTTCGCATTTCAAAAAAAAGCCAATTCACTTGGATAAATTAAAAGAATTGTTCTATTCTAGGTTGCCAAGCATACATGTAGGATTGATGGCTTGATAATTCTCTTTTGGTGTGAACCAAATTGCCATTTAAGTGAAAAATCTCAATTATCTGACTTAATGTCAAAACCTTCATAACAATTATCACGATTAAAGTTTTTCCATTGAACTCTTATGTGCCATCCCCCTAGGCAACCTCCCCACAGCGCATGCTCCATTTCGCAGGCTCCAATAACATCCCTGCCTCCAATAGCGGAAGTTGACCTTTACTACGTTGCTATGACGTATAGGGGAAACCAACCAACGCACGGTTCAGTTTGAATCCGACCAAACGACTCCTTTAGTGTTGCACATGAGCGAACTACTTTTCATATGCTCTGTCCAGATAAACAGGGAAAATTATCTCCAGATAATTCTTTTTAACGCTAGGTCAACGGAGGTATTATGCAGACTTGAAAAGTAATCAAAATTTTCGTTAAACATCTATTTTACTATATATGATGTCACTTCCGGCGATGTGCGCGAAGGCCCCGAATCCGGTCAAAAAATCTGACTGGTGGCTGGGGTGTTATTAGACCCCCAGCGAGGTGGTTGCCCCCTAGGGCTTTAGATTTCACCTGCTTGTTTTTCCTGGTATTTGGTCGTCACTAGGTGGCGCTATAGACATGAATGCAGGTAAACATGTGCAACATTATATCTTCTAAACGTGTTTGATTTCCTTGAAATTTGGGTATAATGATCTTGCAAGATAGGCAAAGGACTGACAAGATTTTGGTGGTGTTGGCGAAATCATGGAGATTAAACATTTATAAACAATGTTGGTATTTGTTATCAAATCAAACCTGATATTGCTATGCCTTATTCCCTCCCTTAGGAGATTCCTGTAAGAAAATAAAAGTTGTCTCCCCCTGAAGGAGCTCAGTCGGCTGGCTCTGCACACGTGTCCCGTAAATACCTCTTCCCTGCTGCAGCCTGCAGATGTGCTTGTACAAGGCCGCAGTGTGAGGGGAGGATGAGATGGGTAATCAAAGCAATAGCAGGTTTGATTTGATAACAAATACCAACATTGTTTATGAATGTTTAATATTTGTTGCTCAAATCTTCACCTGCTATTGCTATGCCACGCTACCAACAGATGAAGGTAGGGATCTCGGCCTTGTTGTAGTTCATGAGTTCGTGCAGAGTAGCCGCTGAGATGATCACGGATGTGGCAATAATACTCGGGGAACCCGGGTGCAAGGACGCTATGGGTACTCAGGAGTAAATCAGTAACTGATTGAAGGCACACAAATTACTCGATCATCCGAAACCGCGATCGTGGATGTGGCACACAATACACTCAACTGGAGGGACCCGGGTGCAAGGACGCTGTGGGCATACCGGGAGTAGCAGGTAGACGTAGAGAAGGGTAAAGTTCATACCGACAACCATCGAATACCGGGTGGCCATCTTACACCACAGTGAATGCCGTCTTACACTATATCTCTGTAGTCTTTGCAATGCTGGCTTGCTTGAAACTGTATCTTGCTTGAATCTGTAGTCCAGCACTGTAACCATTCGTCTAGGCAGCTGTGACTCTGACGTCTCTTGATATGCTGGCTTGCTTGAATCTGTAGTCTTGCACTGTACGTGACTCCACTGACACCAATGAACCTAAAATATACTCACGGATGTGTCGGATCTTGTTAGCTGTCTTGACAGAGATAAATGAGGATGCAGTTCACTAAGTACTCAATAGAGCATAACCCGGGTCTCTGGAGACGCTGCGGGTACTCATGGCGTAAATACCAGTAACTGCCTTCTCTTCTTTTATCAAGGGGAGACAAAATATAACATACTCAAACCAGAGTTTACCCAGGTCGAAGACGCTGAGGGTACTCATGGAGTAAAACAGTTAGATAATCAGTAGGGTCATGCCCCATAATACTCACCGATGTGTCGGGTCTAGTAAGTTGGCTGACTGTTTGGTTCACAGCACACTAAATACACAACCAGAGAGAACATGTGTCGAAGACGCTGAGGGTACTCGTGAAGTAAAATCAAAAACTGATTGTAAGTGGGGCACCCAATTACTCAATAGAAGGAAACCCGGTCGTAGAGACGCAAAGGGTATTCATAGAGTAGATTTTTCATTTACCAGTAAGTAGTTAGAAAGGTCATGCCTAAACAATACTCAGCGATGTGCCGGGTCTTGTAAGTTGACTGACTGACTGGCTTGTTGCGGTAATCGGTGCTGCCCCCCCCCCCCCACATCTTTTTGGAAACTAATGAACCACATGCTGGGCAGCTACCAGCGGCTGTAGTGTGGTTACTCCACCTGATTGTACTGACATGTCTCTCAGATAGAAATTGGTCGAATTGGTACTCCAAGCACAGGATTGGACAATGTCATCCAAAGATACGTTAACGTTCTTCCATAAAGGCCATGATGTAGCGATGGCACGGATTTCATGGGAGGAAACAGAGGCCAGAAGCGGGGGAACGTCGAGGACAAGCTGATATGTCCACTTAATGGTCTTCTTCAACCAAGAGGCCACCGTGTTCTTGGTGATGTCACGAGTTGCGGGGGATGAAGAGAGAAATAATAGTCGACGAGACCCCCGAACTGGGTCGGTACGGGTCAGATAATGACGTATTGCTCGTACTGGACATAACAGGATGTCGTCATCTAGGTCACGAACGAAGTCTGTTAAAGCAGGGATGGAATACAGACGTTGAGCACAAGGACCTAGGCGTACAGGCTCATTTTTAGCAATGAACTCTGGAACAGGACGGAAAGAAATGCGAGACCAGTCTGCCGTCCTGGTCATAGACTTCCTAACCAAAGCGTGAAACTCGGATACTCTAGAAGCCAAAGTAAAGGCCGCTAGGAATACAGTCTTGTAAGAAACAGCTTTAATGGAGGCTGATTGGAGAGGTTCGAAGGGTGGACGAAGAAGAGCGCTAAGGACCACCCCAATATCCCACTTCGGTAATAGTTGTCGAGTACGACGAGACTGTAAAGCGAAGGCACGTAGAAAAGCAGAGATGTTGTCGTTAGAACTAATGTCGATGCCAGTCGAAAGACGTAGAACCCTGGCTAAGGCCGACCGGTAGCCCTCAATGGTGCTAATTTGAAACTTCCTATCTCGATGTAAGTGAAGGAGGAAGTCCGCTGGTATGGAAATAGAGGTAGCGTCGGGATCGATGCCTCGGCCTCGACACCAGGCGACAAAGTATGACCACTTAGATTGGTAGAGCTGAGATGTGAAAGATCGGATGGCTGAAACCATCGTCTCTGCAACTTCTGCTGAAAATCCTTGCACTGTGAGTGCACTCTGGATAGTCTGCAAACGTGTAAGTTGAGCCACTGAGGGTTGTGGTGGATTAACCCGTGAGGTTGACGCAACAGATTGGGCCAAGCTGGAAGACGGCGTGGTGGGGCGGTGAGCAGATGAATCAGATTCGGAAACCACGGTCGCCGAGCCACCACGGGACAACGAGTAGGATGACGCAGTCGTGCTGAGCAATCTTCAATAGAACCTCCTGGAGCAGGGCGATTGGAGGAAAGGTATAAGCCAGGAAGTTGTCCCAACTGATCGATAGAGCGTCGATGGCGAAGGCTTGAGGATCCAAAATCGGACTGACAAACAGGGGAAGCTGTGCATTGTTCCTCGTCGCAAACAGATCGATCAATGGAGAGTCCCAGATACTGGAGATGCGTCGGAAAACATCCGGGTGAAGCTGCCATTCGGTCTGAAGAACGGTGTCGGGACGAGAAAGGCGATCTGCCAGGACATTGAGCCGACCCGGAACATGGCGAGCGGTGAGATGGCAGTGATGTTGAAGAACCCAGTCGAAGAGTGTCCACATCAGCCGAAAAGTCGAGAGAGATCGGGTGGTACCCATCTTGTTGATGTGAGCAATGATGGTCGAGTTGTCCGTTGCGATGAGAAGGAACGAATTCATCAGAAGAGAGCTCCAATGTTGGACAGCTAAAATGACTGCCTTCATCTCCAGAAGGATGATATGAAGTCTGGCATCCGACATCGACCATCTGCCGGACACTTGTAGGCCGTCTAGATGGGCTCCCCAACCTGTGTGGGAGGCATCGGTGTACAGATGGTAATCTGGAGTCGGTGGACGAAAGGGAAACTCCCCTCATGACATTGTGACGGAACTGCCACCAAATCAGATGTGGATGTAGAGACGTCAATACCGGAACCAGAGGGTTGAGGGATGACATCTGAAGGTATGACAAAAGATGGTATTGTAGCGGCCGAACTTGGAGACGGCCGTAGTGAGTGAGGTCCTGAGTGGATGGAGTAGACCTAGAAGACTCTGCCATAGATGAAGGTGCTGCGAGGGTGATGACAAGAACTTCAGTATCAACGCCTGAAATTTGGTCCACTGGTCCTGTGGGGGTCGTATCAGTTGATGGACCGTGTAGAAGACTGCCCCAATGTAACGACGAAGTTGAGCCGGAACTAACTCTGACTTCTGAGGGTGAGGAATGAACCCGAGATGTTGAAGAATGAGCAACGTGAACCGGATCTGAGCGTTGAGAAGAGACTCGTTCGCCGTCTAAATGAGAATGTTGTCTATATATACCTCGATATGAATGCCCCGTAGATGGAGAAAAACGCCATGACCGGTGAAGTGATGCGTGTGAAGAGCCATGAGCGTTGTTGACCCCGAATGGTTGAACTTGCTATTCGAACCGACGACCGACGTAGGCAAAAACGATGCCAAGACCTCTAGACCAACGTCTGAAGCTTGGCCCACCAGTCTTCCGAGGGTCGTAGTAGTTGAAGGACCGAGACGAAGACGCCCCCAATGTAGCGTCGAAGTAGTGCAGGTACCAACTCTGCCTTCTGAGGGTGAAAAATGAACCCGAAGTAGAAGAATGAGCAAAGTGAACCGGATCTGACCGATGTAGCCTCTGAACAGGAGGACTTGTCACTCGAATCGTCGACCGGCGTAGGCAAAAAAAACGGCGATGACGAGGATGAATGGGTATATGGAGCAAACAGCAAATCGACGAAGACCAACCAATCCAGGTGAAGTACACAGCCCGGATCGATGAAACGGACATCCTCTAGAAATGATCTGTAAAGAGCCCAAAAACTCCCTAAGAGTTACACATGGCCGCCGACGACAAGAAGACTGCATGAAGCCGTCCTCTTAGCCCCAATGATATGACCGTAAGTCTAATCCAGCGTGTCAAGAAAACCTCCGTATGTAGGACAACGAGGAGACAGAAATCGACCCATCAGGTTGGTGGATGGGAGGATCGAACGCAAATCGAGCTGTGAAGGTCAAGAACCAGTCGATGTAAGACGTAATATGCTGAGGGAAGAAAAACATCTCCGGAAGAAAAAGATCAACTTCCTAGAAGAGATTAGCGAAGGACGACTTGGAACGCGGTCCGATACAGGAGGCTTGTCTGGGAGAATACCATAGTGGAGTTTGTAAAACGTGAACGTAGGTTCCTCAAACTCGACGTTGTCCTCAAGCCGTCCAGGTCATCTTAGACTCTTGTAAAAAGTAAATATGGAAACGTCCATACCGGAGACGGAGCACCGGAAGTAGGGTTGACGTCGACGAAGGTACGGACAAAACAACGACGAAAATAATCGCTGACACACGCTTGCGTGTAGAACGACAAATACGGCAGCGTTTTGAACTTACGGGGACTGTAAAATTCTTATCAGACATTGTACAAATGTAATAGAATAGCTTGAAGAAGAAAACACTAGAAAATAATCTCTCAAAAACTCGAATGTAGGAACTCCTCTAAAACACGTCTGCACTCGGCAGCTGTAAGAAGGGAAGATGAAGTATTTATGGGACACATGTGCAGAGCCAGCCGACTGAGCGCCTTCAGGGGGAGACAACTTTTATTTTCTTACAGGAATCTCCTAAGGGAGGGAATAAGGCATAGCAATAACAGGTGAAGATTTGAGCAACAAATGCATGTTTTTGCATCTCAAAATAAGATTTTTTTCACAAAAAAGGAAATTTACTTCTTTGAATCAGGGAAAAGTAATTCGATTTTGCTGAACATGAATGTAACATTCCCAGTGTTATATTTCACATCCCTTGTACGCCAAATGGCCATTTTTTTTTTTAATACGTGAAATTTTCCTGACCTGATTCCAATATCTACATTTCCCAGGTCACATCTGATGATTTTGCTACATGTAGTTTCGTAATATTATAGCACAATTTATTGGCATTTCATGAAGTTTATTATTACAAACAGACAAATGATTTCAAAGGACTGAAAGGAGGGGGGGGTTGATTGAAATTGAAGGGCCACCTCCCATACGGATTTTGCAGCCCAACAACATAATGCTTGATTTATATCTCATTATACATTCTTCTTCAAAATTCCTAATTTTGTTAACGTTACGGTTTAAAAATGGATTGAAAGGAAATTGGTGCTGTAGCACTGGCATATACATGTGGCAATGGGGTATTGGCAGCTAAATATATCTAAATCTATGCTACATCAGCCCCTGCTTATACACATAACTAAAATGCAGACAGAGAAAATATGCTGCCATCAGTATGGTGTGATACTGTATGGGGAATTGCAAGGATTCAAGTGATCTTGAATAGCAGGGCATTTTGGTCAAATAGACATACTGTGACACTGATACCTTGCCTCGGTCAATACTTGGATGGGTGACCGGGTGCTGTACTGGCTGGGCTGATCAGTGTCCAGAATAATAGGAACTGTGGACACTCTCGTGTTCTGGCACATGTAGGCACCGTCGTGATATGACTGAAACAATGTTGAAAACGACGTTAAATCCTACTCACTCACTGATACCTTGCCTGCCTACATATTGTATGTCTGATTGTTGACCATTCAGGTAATAAAACCTGTTTTGGTTGACTTATTGCATAATGCACTTTACATATTGGACTTGTAGACTGCTTGTGTCAACAAAGTAAACACTTCCTTTCCAGAATCTGTGCTATTTCTCTCTCCATTACTGATATAATAATTAGATCCTGTTCAATGGTATGGCTATCCCAATTACATTTCTTTAGTCTCCAGTGGCTGTGAAGCCCTGGGCTTCCAGATGTCTAGAGATGCATTCTGACCAATTTTCAATGAATAAAATAACAATTATCATTCAGTTAATGCTCAATGTTCTTGTTTTATGTGGATTTCCCCAGAATTTATTTGAAATTCAAGATGTGAAATGGCACACACCGTTGCATTTTGACAGCATAGTTACAACTGTTGATAACTATTTTTTAGATTTTTGAAGTGGAACATCCCTACATCCCTGATATGGCACACTGCACCTGGGAATTTTTTTACATGCTTATCTTATTTAAGTAAAATGGTGTGTTCTGTGCATTTTGACAGAATATTTAGACTTAGAAGATGACATGTAATGATGCTCCAAAAGGAACTGAACTGTCCATGTCATCTGGCTGTCTGTCTGTCTGTCTGTCTGTCTCTCTGTCTGTCTGTCCATCTTTCTTGTCATACCACATATGCAACTGGTGATGGATCAGAAGCCTAATGATAATGACTGAACTTCACCTGCTTTATCAAGGTAAAATTTAGCATTAGTATTACTTTTTATAGGAGTTAAGATAGGCTCTCCAAATTCATAATACTTGTTCAGTTGGTGACTGACTAGAAGCCTGTCCCAGTTGACAACCTATTTTTACCCCTCGGCCATTTTGGCATCGGGGTATTGTCGTCGCCATGTACGTCCATCCGTCTGTCGGAGCGTACGTCCGTCCATCCCTTACCGCATTCTAGGCAAAACCGCTTAAGACACAACCACCAAATTTTTAACATTTATTTATGTAGTGCTAAGTCAGACGCCTATTGAATGTGGCTCCCCGCGGCCCATATTTTACAGGGTTATGCCCCTTTAAAGATATATTAATTTCTATTTCTGTCCTATATGCTTGAATGTAACCAACTATATCTGCAGAACTTTTGGAAACTTATTTATATCATTGTTTTCTACAAGCCAACAAAAAATTACTTGCCTCGGCCCTTATTTTACAGAGTTATGCCCCTTTTCGGGTGCAGTTATCTCTGATTTTGTGATATATGCTTGAATGTAACCAGTTATGTATAATTAACTGTCTATGGTACAGCCACCGAATTATGAGGAAACTTTTTTATCCAGTTGTAGTCTAGATGCCTACAAAAAAATGAGTTGTCTCGACCCATATTTTATGGAGTTATGCCCCCTTTCGGATGTAATAATCTCCGATTTTGTGATCTGTAGTTGAATTACAACACATATAAGGGAAGTGGGAAGAGGTGCCGACATACTGACAGGGCCACATGACTTCACAGTATAGTCTTCTGGTTAACCTATTCTAAATCACATACCAAGAATCTAACGATTCGTGATATGTGTTTTATCTCAGGTATGTTTTTATTGTACCTGTTCATGTGGTAACTTGGATGACATGACCACACGGCCCCTAGCACCGGCATAAGCGGTATTAGATACAAAGCTAAAGCTATGATGGAAATGCTCTGACAACTTGTATATTGGTAATTGGTGAGCTGTTTCGCTATGACAACTTGTACACTGGGGATTGGTGAGCTGTATCGTCGTCAGATGTACAAGTTATATCTGCAGATCCGTGTTCGGTACAGGTGCTAAATTTGGGAAACTTATTTATCTAGGTGTATCCTAGAAACGTACAAAACATCATCGTCCCGGCCCTTATTTTAGGGAGTTATGCCGCTTTTTGGGTGTAATAATCTTGGATATGCTTGAATGTAACCAGTTATATCTGAAGAACTGCTCAATATAGCTACATGTACCAAATTTTAAAACTTATTAATCTACTTGTATTCTACAAGCCTACAAAAAATTATTCGTCTCAGCCCTTATTATTAGTTCTGACCCTTTTTGTGTATTGATCTAGATATGATTTTGTGATATATATATATTCTTGAATGTAGCTGTTACATCTGCAGAATTGATGATATTTTCTAAAAAAAAAAGGACAATTCTGGATGATTAGTATAGTCATAATATGTTGCGCATTCTTGGCATATTTCTCAATTGCTTAGTTGAAGCTGAGGGGTTTTGTGAGTCTCACCCTCATGTTTCAAGGTTATATACTGTATATTATGGTATAACATGAAATATAGCTAGGCTTTCTAAATTGATACCACATACGTGTATGCAACTGATAGACCTGAAGTCTATGAATGTGACTGACGTTGACCTATTTTCTCAAGGTCAAAAACTGTATGTTAAAAATCACATGTTAACTGCCAACATACACTTCAAATCTAACATTGTCATCATTGTTGTGACTGGTTGTCTTCCAGATCATTCTAGCGAATTTTGCATGTGTTGCAACAGCCTCATGCTTTAACAGTAACTTAAAACGAACCTGTATCAGCTGAACTGTTGAAACACCCACCATTTCCAAGCTCTGACATACCACATCACTATCGGAATATGGGTACCTTGACAGAGTGATAGATCACACAGCCAGTGAAGGTTCTCGATTTACATTAATTGTCATTATTGCCTAAGTACTATTAGCAGCATTTTATAACAACAATTCACTGAGTTACAGTGAAAAATTATTGTGAAAGGTATGTATTTTTGTTGTTTGGCATTTTTATTTGCCGGCAAATCCTTATGTTCAAACTTTTGTAGGAAAAATAAAATTGAAGATTTTAAACTTTATTCTCATTCGATTTTTTAATGTTGGTGGATCCGTGAAACCCAAAGTAAAGTTTGTGTTGCCTCACACTGGGTTTCGCCAATTGGTAAAGAAATCCCTTCTCAGAGGCATTACTACCAGGGATGATTCCTGATTGTTCATCCCCCAGGGGTATGTGCCCCACCCTCTGTTCCATCCTAAAAACAAAATTGCCACATCTAATAGGCGGTGTGCCCACATTTAGGAAGATCTAAAGCCCTGTGAGTACCAAATTATGTGTTACACAATTATCCGGGAAATGCTCTTCGCCCGTGTTTCACACGAGCATTCATTTATAGTATTTTCAATGTTAGCATAGTATTTTTATTGGCTTGTGGTCCTGAAAGAGTGTATTGCGTCTGACACTTATGTCCAGCAAAATGACAAGTAGAAACTCCCATGGGGTGAAATCTACAGGAATTACGGATAATTTGTGAATGAGACTGCATGCTCCGATTGACGTGACCGACTAAAATGAAACCCCATGAGTGCTTCAATTTGGACCACAGATGGCTCAGTTATACCCCAAAACATCCTCACCAGGCCTCTCTGACAAGTGCGCATGCGCACCATGACTTTCTAGCGGAATTCAACCAATGGCCGCGAGACCCATCCCATCGTGCTCTACAAATCGATCAAATATCCACGGGTTTATGTACACCCCATGGAGGTTCCTCACTTGCCATTATGCTGGACATACTGCTAGAGATAGTGTCAGAGACAAGCGCTGACTTATTATGATATGCATAGGTCAATTAACATTGTTAGGGTAATAAAGGTCAACCAGAAGTGACGTCATGATCGGAAGTGGCGTCGGGGCAAAGGTGATTTCCGGTCACTCTCCACAATGCACTCAGAGGTCAAGGGTCAAATGTACATATTTTACGCTTTCTCTACTACTGGTACCTTCCTCATGTAACAGGACATAAACTTAATTGCAATGAACGCGAAATCGTGGACTGGCAAAGTACGAACGTCTTTTCAGATTTGAATTGGTGTGTGTCGGGCTGCAAGCACCTGTACCCTGTGTTGACACTTAAATTGATGACTTAATGGGACAGGATAATAGACTGAAATGCTTTGAATTCGACTGAAGAAACGGAAACTCGGCCGTTTATTTGATCATAGCTCACTTAATACTGGTTCGATTCTAAACGTTCCGGAATAGCTGAAGAGATTCTCTTTTCAAAAATATATAGTTTGATAAATAAGTTTCCCAGATTTAGCACCTGTACCGAACACGGATCTGCAGATATAACTTGTACATCTGACGACGATACAGCTCACCAATCTCCAGTGTACGAATTGTCACAGCGAATCAGCTCACCAATTACCAATATACGAGTTGTCAGAGCAGTTCCATCATAGCTCTCTAGATTTGTATCTAATACCGCTTATGCCGGTGCTAGGGGCCGTTCTGAAAATGGACACCAAACTGGCTGTCATTCATCTTTGGTATATGTTCCCTATCCAGACTTACTTAGATAAGCTTCTCCTGAAGAATGGAGAAGAAACCAAGTCCAAATGAGACAGGCCTGAACGGTGGGTCTCTCGATGGGCTATGCTATACGCACTCCCTTCGGTGGGGAGCTCTTCAAGACCTCTCCAGACATCAATAGTCCCAGTGCTAATTGTATGATCAAACAGAAACACAAAGATTTTTGTATAACCTCGTAGACAGTAGCATTCTTCAACGAGGCCGACCCTGGCTCGACCTTCAACAACTCGCGGCACAGTGGAATTGGTTGAGTCAGTTGAGTATCATTAGGTCATACATGTAAATGGACTAAACACGTTCCTTGACGAGCTTTTTATGGTTGAAAATCCCTATTAGTACACCATCATGGATATCAAGCTTTTCACCATCAGCGAACATTGAAGCCTAAAATAAATACCTGATACAAGGCTAGTTTACACATTGCTTTAGCTGAGGAAACTGGTTAAGGGACTTCTACTGTGTAAAACAATGTCCAGTCGGAGACGACCACCATTATCATACACATGGATACTAAAATACTGACAACTGATAAGCCCTTCAGTCTTCTTCAAGATACAGCCAGTGGAAGTGGCATGATCAATATCAGTTAATTCTGCCTTGGCGATATTGGGTCCAGCGCTGTCTGGTCTTGGTAGGCGATGTCCTCGAAATATTCTCCTTACACCTGGAACTAAACGGCTGAAACTTACCACACAATATGTCTGGGTCGAGCTCTATTCCTTAACTTTGCATTTCAAGAGCAGATTACTATGATGGAGTTTTTGAGATCCCGTCATGTCCCATGGTTAGGCTATTCCGTGATATCTTGCAAACCTATAGTATTTTGCAAGCATGTCCAGAACTTCTGGATATGCCATCAGGTTATGTTGTCGAGATTGTCCTCGAAGTTACTAGGGTTAGCAATTGTTCGTGATCCGTGATAGGTTAGGCATATTTTTGTCGACGCGATGGATTAGTTTTTCCAGCATGTCCGATGACTGCCACCATTGCTTCTTCGTTCTGGTGTTTGCATTATTTGTATGGCTGATTCGGGCATGGGATTTCAACGACAAACTAAATCTATGAATATTACACTCGAATATATCAAATACAGACATGACTACTTATTTCAATTGCTTGTCAATGAGCATTGTGTCATCCTCAAATCATAATGCTAGTTTCCAGTAATGGCGATAGAACACAAAGGAAAAAGGCGACGGTGGTGCCGCGGGCCTTAGAGAAAGTCCTTTTGCGCTGGGTAGCTAGGCGCTGGTCAAGAAGGCTCACATAAGTTAAGGACCGACTATGTCACCCCACCCAGATGTTTGCGAAAAACAAATGTCGTGAATTGACTTTGCTGATGATCGGTTGGACAAGGCTCATTTTTTTCTCAGTGCCTCTGCCTCTTAACATCTTTAGTGGACTAATGAATTGTAAAATGTGGCCTCTCACTGAATGCGCATGGACTCATTTATATACCTTTTGACAAAGTCGACAAAATTCACATTGCTTTGTATGTCCTGAGAAAAAGTGACACAGGACCCTTACAGTGTGTCTCGTAGTCCTTATTTCATCTTTGTTGGTGGAAATATATGTGTTGAAGCCAGACATCAATGCCGGTACAAAGACGAATACTTGCAACTTCCCTAAACAGATATTTTCTGAACTATTTATCGCTTGCTTACAAAACCACGACTCTTATTTCTAAAGCTTTGACCGGACAACCTGCTCCTGTTTGGAAACTCTTGTTGAACCAGACAGCTCCTGAACAGCTATAGACTCCTGTATCATGACGATAATTGGCTAATATACATGTACATCCAGGATCAACCATAAGCATACGGAGTAGATGAAAAGGGGAATTCAAGTAGTTTTCCGTATTAAAATGATTTGTTTTTTGGATTCTTCGAGCAATATTGGAAACCCTTTCCTGGAGCTTATGTTGCCAAAATAGTCAATGAAATCGGAACCTTTTTCAGAATCAATCTCAAATGTTCCCAAAGAAACATATCTAGAGAAATTCCAAGTATGACTTCATCACTCAAAACAAGCGGACTCAGAAAGGCCAAGCTGCCGAGACGTATCGGAGTCCAAGCCCCAACTGACCTCGCTGAAGAATGCGCTTGGTATTTCTTTGCGATGGTTGGAATGAGACTGGGTGTTCGTAGAAAATCGTCCAGTAAAGTATGACAGTCTTGAATGAATTCTCACAAAGGAGAGAGCCATGGTGAGATATCCGCCGTACAGACCCGCCGCATTTGGGGTTAGCTTTTTATCCGTTGTTCGAGAGAGGCCTCTCCAAGTGAGTGAGGATGAAAAACTAAGGCGAAAATTGAATGGCAGCCATTTCGACTCCTCAGAAATTATCATATTGTATTTCGAACAGAAGACCCATATTGGGGAAACTTTTCATGCAACAAGCTTTATTTATTCGAATTATGCACAGCTCTCTGCATCTGTCACGGAGATTAGTCTCCAGCGTCACTAACTTCATATACTGCAGACATCACCGATGTAAATACACGATGCCACATGTCAGATCAATCAAATGTAGAGTATTTGGTAAATACCCAATATACGACCCATTCCAGATATCAGCTATGTGGATGAGTTGGGGAGATATGTAAAAGATGGGTAAAGTTTACGTTTGCGTTTACGTTTGGCGACTGCAAGGTAACCAGCTACAGAAAAACTTCTCTTGGCACCACGCCTTCAGACTTTAGAATACGGATGATTCTAGGACGTAGCCTTAGTATCACAAACGCGCTTTTATTGCAGCTGTTTATGTGGCAACGTAACCACACGTGTATACAAGTATCAAGTGTCCAAACACATCAAAAACTATTTTAGGCCACTCAGAAGTAGAAGTTTGTGTATCTGTTCACGTAAGTCACATAGCAATGAAAATAAGCGATTCTCCGCAGCCATTTGAAAAAAAACGACCGCCATCTCGAAATCCATCAGTTCTGATGCAACAAAACTGTACTGATCAACTTGCTTGAGTACGCAAATGTGGGTATAACCGTTTAAATTGGCCTCCTATGTGTTTCAGAAATGCAGAAATGCGACTTTCGTGGTTTTTGATGGCGGCCATTTTGAAATCCAAGATGGCGGCCAAATACGGATTTTCAAGCCGGACTCCCCCTCCAAAAATGAATCATATATGTTGATCTATCATCCTGCCATATTTCATGCTTTTATCACAAAGTGCACAATCATTTCACATATCTGCCTGACTATACTTTGCCATTACGTATTCAAGGTAGGATTGACCTATTAGGTCAAAGATCAAATATTAATTGACCCCCGAATATTATCGTACAGTACCGGAGATTATCGTACACTCTCGTAGATTCAGGCGGAGCGACGGCAAGTGTATTTGGAGATATACCTTTTGACAAAGTCGACAAAATTCACATTGCTTTGTATGTCCTGAGAAAAAGTGACACAGGACCCTTACAGTGTATCTCGTAGTCCTTATTTCATCTTTGTTGGTGGAAATATATGTGTTGAAGCCAGACATCAATGCCGGTACAAAGACGAATACTTGCAACTTCCCTAAACAGATATTTTCTGAACTATTTATCGCTTGCTTACAAAACCACGACTCTTATTTCCAAAGCTTTGACCGGACAACCTGCTCCTGTTTGGAAACTCTTGTTGAACCAGACAGCTCCTGAACAGCTATAGACTCCTGTATCATGACGATAATTGGTTAATATACATGTACATCCAGGATCAACCATAAGCATACGGAGTAGATGAAAAGGGGAATTTAAGTAGTTTTCCATATTAAAATGATTTGCTTTTTGGATTCTTCGAGCAATATTGGAAACCCTTTCCTGGAGACCGCAAGGATTCGCTGGACAGCAAGAAGACAAAAAACGCTTATGTTGCCAAAATAGTTAATGAAATCGGAACCTTTTTCAGAATCAATCTCAAATGTTCCCAAAGAAACATATCTAGAGCAATTCCATGTATGACTTCATCACTCAAAACAAGCGGACTCAGAAAGGCCAAGCTGCCGAGAAATATCGGAGTCCAAGCACAACTGACCTCGCTGAAGAATGCGCTTGGTATTTCTTTGCGATGGTTGGAATGAGACTGGGTGTTTGTAGAAAATCGTCCAGTAAAGTATGACAGTCTTGAATGAATTCTCACAAAGAAGAGAGCCATGGTGAGATATCCGCCGTACAGACCCGCCGCATTTGGGGTTAGCTTTTTATCCGTTGTTCGAGAGAGGCCTCTCCAAGTGAGTGAGGATGGAAAACTAAGGCGAAAATTGAATGGCAGCCATTTCGACTCCTCAGAAATTATCATATTGTATTTCGATCAGAAGACCCATATTGGGGAAACTTTTCATGCAACAAGCTTTATTTATTCGAATTATGCACAGCTCTCTGCATCTGTCACGGAGATTAGTCTCCAGCGTCACTAACTTCATATATTGCAGACATCACCGATGTGAATACACGATGCCACATGTCAGATCAAACAAATGTAGAGTATTTTGTAAATACCCAATATATGACCTATTCCAGATATCAGCTATGTGGATGAGTTGGGGAGATATGTAAAAGGTGGGTAAAGTTTACGTTGCGTTTACGTTTGGCGACTGCAAAGTAACCAGCTACAGAAAAACTTCTCTTGGCACCACGCCTTCAGACTTCAGAATACGGATGATTCTAGGACGTAGCCTTAGTATCACAAACGCGATTTTATTGCAGCTGTTTATGTGGCAACGTAACCACACGTGTACACAAGTATCCAGTGTCCAAACACATCAAAAACTATTTTAGGCCACTCAGAAGTAGAAGTTTGTGTATCTGTTCACGTAAGTCACATAGCAATGAAAATAAGCGATTCTCCGCAGCCATTTTGAAAAAAACGACCGCCATCTCGAAATCCATCAGTTCTGGTGCAACAAAACTGTGCTGATCAACTTGCTTGAGTACGCAAATGTGGGTATAACCGTTTAAATTGGCCTCATATGTGTTAGTAGTATAGTAAGAGCAAATTGCCGCTTATTGACCTCAGAAATTTGCATAATTGAGGAGGAAATGAGGAGGTGACAGCCAATCAGAAGCGAGTAAAATTTGACCCCAGAAATTTGCATATGACGTCACAGGGGTCACGGAGTGCAAGTGTGGGAGGTGGTGGTGGGTTCAAAATGGCGGCCTGTGGGTGGTGGTGGTGGGTTCAAAATGGCGGTCTGTGGGTGGTGGTGGTGGGTTCAAAATGGCGGCCTGTGGGTGGTGGTGGGACCAAAATGGCGGCGCAAGGGAGCAAACGAGGCGGTGGGGAGGTCACGGGGAGAAAAAACCCTCACATTACCCTCAAAAAAACCTCTAAGCCATATAATAATAATAAACATAATCTATAGGTGTTGTACCATGTTAATAGGATCAGTCTAGCATCTGTACCACCCTAGGGCCGAGCGTTTATTGTCCCGTGTATCTCCGCAGAAAATCAACAAACAAAATGGCGGCTCCAGGATGGTGTGGGGACGCCCTCTTCCACATCACGGCGTCGATCATAGCGCCATCTGCACACACTGACGCAAGGAAGACAACTCGTGTGGCCCAAGGGTATGGAAATAGCCGTTTTGGAGCTAGGGGAGTTACTACTGGTCCAGTGGGGTCGAGTGATGTATCAATGTGAAGCCTAGGTGAGGGAGCATCTGATGGGCTGGGTGTGGGGTTGAACTAGCGTCATTCTGCGCATCCGCGGTGGCCCAAGGGTATGGAAATAGCCGTTTTGGAGCTAGGGGAGTTACTACTGGTCCAGTGGGGTCGAGTGAGGTATCAAAGTGAAGCCTAGGTGAAGGGGCATCTGATGGACTGGGTGTGGGGTTGAACTAGCGTCATTCTGCGCATGCGCGGTGGCCCAAGGGTATGGAAATAGACGTTTCGGGATCTAGGGGAGCCACTATTGGTCCAGTGGGGTCATATGAGGTATCCATGTGAAGCATTCGTGAAGGGGCATCTCACTGGACTAGTGGGTTGACATAGGGTCATTCTGCGCATGCGCGGTGGCCCAAGGGTATGAAAATAGCCGTTTTGGGAGCTAGCGAAGCCAATAATGGTCCGATGGGGTCGTATGAGGTATCAAAGTGAAGCATTCGTGAAGGGGCATCTCACTGGACTAGTGGGTTGACATAGCGGCCTTCTGCGCATGCGCGGTGGCCCAAGGGTATGAAAATAGCCGTGTTGGGAGCTAGCGAAGCCAATAATGGTCCGATGGGGTCGTATGAGGTATCAAAGTGAAGCCTAGGTGAGGGGGTTACACTAGGGTGTCGTATCCATTCTGCTGCGCAGGTCACGTGGGGGTTGTGACGTCACTTCCGGTTGGGGTGAATGGGGCGTGACCTTGGGTACATGTCTGGACTTGTTTGTGTGTGTTGATGTACTGGGGGTTTTTTTTTCCCCCACAATGGCGTTCACCTTCGGACGTGGTTTGGTGGGTCTGCGCAAGTGTGTGACGTCACTTCCGGTTTTCACTAAAACTACCTCCAAACCCAGAAGAGTTCCAACGTTCAACCCTCCGGGGTGTTTTCCCGCCCCCGCCCCGGCGCCCCCCCCAGCGCGCCCCGGCCGCAGCGCGCGCGTCATCCCCGGCAGTGCCCGCGCGCGCGGGTCAAAAGGTCAAAGGTCACCTCCAGGTCAGACGGTCCAATATGAATAACGACAAATTCAGCAATGTTCATACAGTTTATTATCCCCAATGTTACATCATACCCAGGCTGGGGGAGCCGCCCTGGGTATGTTTAGTATGTTCACAGCAAAACAAAATTGAAATATCAAACACCATGTTTTAACGCACCGTCACATTTAATGTTTACTGAGCTCAAGTCAATGATCAGCATGTAGACATAGAGAGTATGTACGACATGTTATGGTATTCATCAGTGCACGAGTGACGCATCCAACCCATGGCTGTGGTGAATCACCTTGGTAAGGAAAAATGTAACATTGGTCACCCTCTTCACTGTCCACTTGGTGTTGGATCGTTGTTGTTGGGCCCATCCCAAGACATCCAATTGTTCCACTTGGTCCAGCATCATCTCTAGTGACCTCCGGTTAATGATGGTAAACGCTTGGTCGTACACTGGGTGGAGGGCACTGGAATAGAAATAGCGCAATTCACCCGTCATCTTATGGCATAAGATGTACCCAAATGCTACATTTAATGTGAAGGCCGTAGGTTGGTCATTGAAGATGGTTTCCACGTAGCTGCGTAGACGGGTGAGCTTGGCCAGTGGGAAATTGTAGATATCTTGAATA